>JACEFO010001028.1:0-14777 GCA_015342445.1 Digitaria exilis
CTGTAGAACCGACCACAAGATGCTAGGGAAGCCTTCCCATCCCAAGCAATCAGAGAAAGACACGTCGTTGGGGTAGTGCCAGGTCAGCGAGGGCGTCCATCTGAACCAAAAGGAAAGGGCAAGGGTGAGCACTGGGTAGCGCCAAAGAATAGAAGATTCTGTGCAGGGTGGTAAAAATTACAAACTAGAAATCTACAAGCTCAAAAATTCCCAAATTTTGGCCAGGACATTGTTTTAAAATTTCCTTAAACAAAGTTTCATTTTGGAGGTTGAGCAGAAACTTCGTTAGGATGGTTAAAATTCATTTTTATCTCACTGTCCCAGAAAATTTCCAGCAGACAGGGGGTTACCATTTTTTAGCATAACCCACCAGCGTGCTTACTGGACCATTTTCGGTTGAAATTTCTCCCGGACATTTACCGTTCATAATATTTATGACAAAGCTTTCCATCGTGTGTGATACACCCTCTCTTCTCGTTTGACAACGACCACATCAGTTTCGAATTAAGGGTGCAAACAGATTGTTCTCGGTGTTTCGCACATTTCCGTGTGTTGATTCCAATTTTTGATGGCGGTTTCAAGTTCGTCATGTGTTTAGGTACAATTAAAATTTCATCGAGATTGCAATGCCATGAGCGCTATTCGTTTCACCAAACGAACATGCCAATAAACTTGTTGGCTACGAAGTTAGTGCGGTGGCTAGGCAATATCCGTCTCTCCCTATATTAACTAGTCGAATTTCTCTAACCCGTTTCACATACGTGGATCGTGGTGTAGTGTACCTGCAGAAATTTTCATTCCAGAGCCTTATAATCAACCTTTCGTGTCCAGCACTCACGAGCGTCTCTCATTCATTACCACCCACATATAGGTGGCACCCGACGTTTAACAATTGAATCGGGCAATGTTCATATGTCACCAAGCAACTATTGACAGTTTCATACGACTCACAAGATAGCGTAATTGACTTTGTGCGCCATCATATTTGCATATGATGCCGTAGGTACGCTACCGCAATCACCGTACCTTGCGCCCACCATCCTTTCTAGTTTCATAGCCATCACAGCGTATTGACTATGTGCCGCCACTATATTTTCATATAGTGCCGTGGTACGTTACAGCAATCGCCGTACTGCGCCCACATCGCGTAAAGTAATGACAGAATGAAATGTGCTGGAGGTCAGTATAATATACTTTTTGCCACCTATCATATCGTGATCCCTTTATCCCACATAGGCTTCACGTTCTAGCGTAACATCCTGAAGCGGTCCTAAGATAACCTTCCTTCGCAAAAGCGCGTCGGAAGCAGAGTTTGGCATTTTATTAAAAATTGTTTATTATAAGGTCTGTCTTGCTACTCTCCGGTGCGCTGTGTCGGCTTCTGATGGCCAGTGTGCGGACCACTCCGAAAATCCTATTCCAAGTTAAGTACCTGGGGACCACTAATCACGTAGTCAGCATTAATCGGGAATAGTGTGGAGCGCCGTGGATTAAACCCGAATAAAACCACGTACTTTTCTCGATCGAAACACAGCACGGCCCCCACACGATAGTGAGTTCCAGAGATTACAACATTCCCACAAATTAACATACACAGATAGTTATCATTCAAAGTTATTTTACAAACAATTGAAATGAATCAGAGTATCAAATTCCTTGCAGCGGAAATAACATAGTTCATTGCAGCGGAAGTAAATAACTAACTACGATATCCAAATAACACCATTGCTGAAGGCCTGCCACGGTGTGCTACTCCTCCTGCATTCCTCGGCAGAGGACGGAACCCATCATGTGTGCCAGCCGGTGAACTCTGGGGCAGCCAAGACAAAGCCATCGACATCCAACGATGTACCTGTCATCAATGCCACAAAGCAAGGCTGAAGTATACTAACACTCACAGCAAGGTTACCCCGATCGGGTGAATCTATATCACCGACATTAGACATGAGAGGCTTTTGGCTGGTGGTTTGTTTGCCGAAAAAAGCAACTAAGAGTGGTCCTTGCTTTCAAAGTTTAGCATCATATTCTAGTAGATTATCCATCTAGATTAGCATCTTGTCTAATCATACAAGATGGTGCAGTAGAATTTATTTCATACAACAAGTTCATCATTCTCATAGTTCTCATTGTTACTCAATGTAGCAGGCGGTCAAGCAGTCTCATTAACCGCGAGAAGCGGACAGTTAGAACCGAATTTTGCTTACCTGGCCAGGGGAAACCAACACACACGGATACTCTGCTTGCTATAAAAGCACAAGCATTTCCCAACCTTTCCCATCGATCCACAATTCGGAACCGGGTCCATTTCCTTAGGATAAAGGTTTACTTGCTTCACTCACAGTCTCACGCATATATCCACAAGTGTACCGGCAGGGAGAAACAAAGTTTCCAAGGAGAGATGCTATCGGCCCTAGCTGCTTCATCTGGGTACCGGGACTTACCGATCCCCATACATCGGCATGCATGTGGTACGTTCCAAGAACTTGACACACTCAACCACACATTTCGACCTTAATCAATTATCATACACGGACGGGAGATCTACATCTATCATCCCGCCCGTCAATCCTTATGATTCCAACATAAGAAAAGACAAGCAATTCCTATGTCTCGCGAGTGACAGGAAATCACTCGACTTGTAACGGACCTAAAGCAATGCCCTATCGATCCTTTCATGCTAGTATTGCAAGTCATAGGTACTAGGAAATGTGCAGCTAAGGTATTCAATCAACTCCTTGAACGTAAATGCACAAACATAGAGAATTCAAAGTGCATAATTCGGTAAAGTTAGGTTATGCTCCGGGGCTTGCCTTCTTGCTCGGACTGGGGGTTAGCCTCCGGGTTGGTCGATCCTGCACCGGCACCTTCCTCCGGGACTTCTTCCACGCTGCGGGAATGAGGTGGTAGTTGCCGTCCGGGATGGCGCCTTCTACATGAGATGCATAACTTAGGGTGGCTGTTCTGGAATTTCAGATTCCATTTATTTTATTCTAACTAACTACAAAAAGGTTTATTCTTTTATATAAATCGATTTCCATCTAGATTACTTCGCATTTTTGTTTCTCCTTTTCTGCTCATCATTTTTATCTATAAACTTTATGACAGCTACTGGAGTATAAGAGGTAAGCTCACTCCAAAATTTAGCTAAATCTGAGCTACACATAATTTATTAAAATTAATTCAATCTGCATCCTGCAGAAATGAAATAAATTCATATAAAATTGGAAATACATCCAATTCAGGAAATCTTCCTACCAAAGCTAGTCATAAGTACAAGGAGGGCTCTGGCCAAGTGGTGGCTCAAAATAACCCTTGGTTAGTCCTCAATAAATTCATATCCAAAACACATATTTATTTATTTGCTAGCCTAAACAGAGCAAAAATTAAGTTTTTCATTTTTCACAGGTGTGCTAACAAGTTTTTAGTCCTCTGGAGCAAAATGGTGATTTTTCACTACACAGATTATTTTTAAAGATTTCTGCACTGCAAAAAGACAGAGAAAACACATTTTAATTTATAACTGGAGCTACAGTTCATATTTTTAGGTCCCCTTTGGACACAAGCTGCCCAAAGTCACTACACAGAACATATCCAAAGCTCAACCCTAGCGGAGCTCTGGATTTGAAATGGTGCACTACTTTCCATTTTCATAGTTGAATTTTAGCTCAAAAACAGTTCATCAAAAGTAATAAACATGTCTAATAGAGATTGTAGTTTAGACTCTCACGAATCCAGAGAGTATTTTTGTGCATTTTTCTGAGTTTTTTACGATTTTTAATGGATTTTACAAGATTCGGGAAAAACAAATCTAGTTTTAGGAATCTATTTTCGCAGGGAACCCTAGAACTTTCAAAACTTCGCGAACGAGTCCCTAGACTTTTGCACAGAGACCCCTAGACAAACGAAGACGATGAAGAAAGGCCCTCGGCTCTCGCCGGAGTTGCGCCGGCCAAACGGCGGCGAACTAGGCTCGGGGAAGTGGGGAAAAGCTTCCTGGGCTCACCACGAGTCGTTTGGGGACGGTTTGGAGGCCGGGGTGGTCGGAGTTGCGCCGGCGACGAGGTGGTGGCGGCGCGGGCCGCCGCGGCTTCTACGCCGGTGAGCTCGGGGGTCGTTCGCTGAGGTTCGAGGGGTCCTAGAGCATCAGTGGAGCTCGAGGAAGCCAATGGCGTGCTCGGTTGACCTCGGGACGGCTCGGAGTAGGGGCTCGACGTGCGGGTGCTCCGGTGGCCGAAAATCGCGATTTGGGGGAATTCACGAATTCTCGCCGGAGAAGGGACAATAGCTTGGGGAAAATGGGGGAAAATGGAGCTGGAGTAGAGGGCTAGCTTTGTGCGGGACGAACTTGGGAATGGTGGAGTGTGGAGGGTGAATTTCTCGGAGAAGCTCGGCTCGGTTCGCGCGGCGCGAGGAAGAAGAAGACCGAGCGAGCGCGGGGAAGTGGAAATGGCCAAGTGAGCGAGTGAGAGGAGGGGTGTGAGTGCGCGGTTGGAGTGCTTGGGCACCGCGAGAGTGGCACAGTGCGGCCTCCGGGAGCGTGCGAGCACGTGGGTGGCTGTCGCGGTCGCCATAGATGGCGCGGCGAGCTCGAACAGAGCGCACACGCGCGGTTGGGCGTCAAAGATCATCGCGTGATGAAGTGGAGATCCTCAGCAGAGGCTTTGGCGCGACGCGCGTGACGGCGCACGGCGGCGCGCGACCGTATGATGGCGCTCCGCGGCGCGAGGCGAGGCGAGGCGACAGCGGCGAAGTGATGGCTCGGGAGTGGCCGGACAAGAGCTAGGCGACAAGCGCCAGCGTCCGCCGCGGCTTGGCCAGCTCAGCGCCGCCTGCGCCGCTCGCCGGCCACGTGGCGGCCGAGCTCCGGCCAGCGCAGCGCGCGCCAGGGGCACTGTAGCATGCCCGTGGAGCTCCGATTTCCAAATTCGAATTTTCTCCAAAATTCGAACTGAACTTCGAAACGGGTAAAATTAAAAGTTGGGGTCTGAGGTGTGGGACACAACTTTCGAGCTTGGACCAGGCACTTCGACCAGGCGCTACGGCGCTTCGAGCTTGAACCGCAAGCTCGAGCTTGCCGAGCCTCGAATGGTCGGAAACGCCACTCGAGGGTGAGTGCCCCCCTCGAGCTTGGCTGCGGAGCCTCGAGCGTGACGGAACGTCGCTCGAGGGTAAGTGCCCCCTCGAGCTTGGCTGCGGAGCCTCGAGCGTGATGGAACGTCGCTCGAGGGTAAGTGCCCCCTCGAGCTTGGCTGCGGAGCCTCGAGCGTGCCGGAACGTCGCTCGAGGGTGAGTCCTCGAGCTTGGCTGCGGAGCCTCGAGCGTGCCGGAACGTCGGGGCCTCGAGGGTCCTATCGTGCGGCCTCGAATCGTGACGGAAACTACTGGCTAGGCTCGATCGTGACGGACATAGCTCGATCGTCACGGACATAGCTCGATCGTCACGGACAATACTGACTAGGCTCGATCGTCACGGACATAGCTCGATCGTGACGGACATCCCCGCTCGAGGGTTATCGAGCGGAACGAACGCCGTGACGAGGTTGTCGCGAAGGGCTGTAGGTGATGACAACTACTCTTTTGGTCCGAGATTTTTAAGTTCAGCACCCAAGTCTTGAGATTTCAGTTGGGTGTCCAAACAACCCTTGTTTCTGAATTAAAAAAAAAATTGAATTTTGGATGGATTTTTTTTGAATTTCAACCCATAATTCCCTGTTGCGTTGATTTAATTGCACTTTTTAAGTCTTTTGACATCAGAGATGTCACATACTCTTAGTTGCTTTTTGGCAAAACAAACCCACCAGCCAAAAGCCTCTCATGTCTAGATGTCGGTGATGTAGTTTTCACCCGACGGGTAAGCCTTGCTGAGTATTAGTATACTCAGCCTTGCTTGTGGCTTTTATTACAGGTACGGTGATGGATGTGGCAGTCGATGCCATTACTTGGCCTACCCAGGTTCCCCCTGGATGGCACATCGAGTGGGTTCCGTCCTCTGCCGAGGAACGGGAGGAGTAGCACCGTGGCAGGCTTCATCATGGTGTTACGTTGTATCGTCGTTAGTTTATCTTTCCGCTGCAATGAACTACTTTATTCCGCTGCAATGAACTTGATACTCTGATTTAAATTTCAAACTCGGTTTGTAATAACTTTGTGATACTATTTATGTGATGAATTTGTGGAATGTTGTAATCTCTGGAACTCACCTTCGTGTGGGCGTGCTTGTTGTTTCGATCGAGAAAGTACGTGGTTAAATCGGGTTTAATCCGACGGCGCTCCAGCTTATTCCGGATTAAGTGCCTGGCTACTCGATTAGTGGTCCCGGGGTACTTAACTTGGAATAATTTCGGAGTGGTCCGCCACATTTTGGTGAACCGTTTTTGAATTAAAATTCAAACTGTGAATTTAGAAACTTGTGCACCATTTTAAATCCAGAGCTCCGCTAGGGCTGAGCTTTGGATATGTTGTTTGTAGTAACTTTAGACACCTTGTGTCCAAAGGGGACCTAAAAATATGGACTATAGCGTGAGTTATGAATTAATTTGTGATTCCTGTCTTTTTGTGGTCCGGAAATTAATAAAAATAATCCATGCAGCTAAAAATCACCATTTTTCTCCAAAGGCCTAAGAACTTGTTAGCGCATCTGCTAAAAATACAAAACTTAATTTTTGCCCTGTTTAGACTAACAAATAAATAGATATGTGTTTTCGGATAGAAATTTGTTGAGGACTGTCCAAGGGTTATTTTGAGCCACCACTTGGCCAGAGCCCTCCTCACACTCATGACTAGCTCTGGTAGGAAAATTTCCTGATTTGGATGTATTTTCGATTTTATATGAATTTATCTTGTTTCTTCAAACAGCAGTTTATACTATTTTTAATAAATTCTGTGTAGCCTAGTTTTAGCTAAATTTTGGAGTGAGCCTAACTCTTATACTCCAGTAGCTGTCATAAAGTTTGTAGATAAAAAGGATGAACAGAAATAGAGAAACAAAAATGAGAAGAAACTAGGGTAGAATTGAGTTATAAAAAGGAAATAGACCTTTTTGATAATTAATTAAAATGGAACATGGAAAGTCTAAAATCCAGAACTGCACCCAAACCTCAAAATAATAAATGGGAATTCTTTTATATGTGTACGCAATCACCATCAAAGATGCGTAAAATTTTTTCCCACACCCCTCCTCTAATTTTGTGAAGGAGAAAGTAGTACATTAGCATGTCTAGGTGAATATGGCCTTCAAGGCCTTAGTTTTGGATCAACTAGGCAGCCGCTATAAAGTTATGCATCTCATGTAGAAGGTGCTGTTGCGGACGGCTTCTATCATCTCGTTCCCGCCGACGGAGAAGGCATCCCGGAGAACGGTGCCAACGAAGGAACAGTCAACCCGGAGGCTAACATTCAGCTAGCACAAGAGGGCAAGCCCCGGAGCATAACCTAACTTTTAAAGTTTATGCATCTATGAATTACCTATGCTTGCGCATTTACGTTTCAAGGAGTTGCTTGAATACCTTAGTTGCATAATTCTAGTACCTATGACTTGCAACACTAGTATGAAACGATCGATAGGGCATTGCTTTAGGTCCGTTACAAGTCGAGTGATTTCATGTCACTCGCGAGACATTGGAGTTGCTTGTCTTTACTTATGTTGGAATCATAAGGACGGACGGGCGGGATGGTAGATGTAGATCTCCCGTCCGTGTATGATAATTGATTTAAGGTCGAAACGTGTGGTTCGGTGTGTCAAGTTTTTGAACGTACCACATGCATGCCGATATATGGGAATCGGTAAGCCGGTACCAGATTGAAGCAGCTAGGGCCGATAGCCATCTCTCCTTGGAAACTTTTGTTTCTCCTGCCGTACACTTGTGGATATATGCGTGATGCTGTGAGTGAAGCAGTAAACCTTTATCCTAAGGAAGTGGACCCGGTTCCGAATTGTGGATCAATGGGAAAGGTTGGGAAGTGCTTGTACCTTTTATAGCAAGCATTGTCCATGTGTCTTGGGTTTCCCCTGGCCAGGTAGCAAAATTCGGTTCGAACTGTCCGCTTCTCGCGGTTAATGAGACTGCTTGACCGCTGTGCTGCATTGAGTAACAAGTGGAACTGTGAAGAATGATGAACTTGTTGTATGAATTAAATTGTTTGCACCACTTGTATGCTTAGAGAGGATGCTAATCTGGAATGGTTAAAACTATTAGAATATGATGCTAAAACCATGAAAGCAAGGATCTACTCTTAGTTGCTTTTTGGCGAACAAACCCACCAGCCAAAAGCCTCTCATGTCTAGTTGTCGGTGATGTAGTTTTCACCCAACGGGTAAGCCTTGCTGAGTATTAGTATACTCAGCCTTGCTTGTGGCTTTTATTACAGGTACTGTGATGGATGTGGCAGTCGATGCCATTACTTGGCCTACCCAGGTTCCCCCTGGATGGCACGTCGAGTTTGTTCCGTCCTCTGCCGAGGAACGGGAGGAGTAGCACCGTGGCAGGCTTCATCATGGTGTTACTATGTATCGTCGCTAGTTTACTTTTCCGCTGCAATGAACTATTTATTCCGCTGCAATGAACTTGATACTCTGATTTAAATTTCAAACTTGGTTTGTAATAACTTTATGATACTATTTATGTATGATGAATTTGTGGAATGTTGTAATCTCTGGAACTCACCTTCGTGTGGGCGTGCTTGTTGTTTCGATCGAGAAAGTACGTGGTTAAATCGGGTTTAATCCAACGGCGCTCCAGCTTATTCCGGATTAAGTGCGTGACTGCTCGATTAGCGGTCCAGGGGTACTTAACTTGGAATAATTTCGGAGTGGTCCGCCACAGCTAGCATCAGAGCCGAAACAGGCGCACCGGAGAGAGCAACAAACCTTAAATAAACATTTTGGAATAAAACTTGCCAACTCTTACTTCCGTCGCGCATCGCGATGAAGGTTATTCTTAGGACCGCTAAGGATGTTACATAGAGCGTGAAGCCTATGTGGGTTAAGGGATTAAACTTGACAGATTCCCAATTGGCACAGTTGGCTTTTGATGGTTTACTTCCTTATCTCAAAGAGAAGTATGATGCTCAAGAGTTTGAAAGCTTAAGTCATATTGTACAAAGAATGTCAAAGGCATGAGAATCGGATATATGAACAGAAGCGACCTTATCATAAGAAGATAAATTATCTTGGGTATAGTTCTGACTCCGATTCTGATTCCGATGAAGATAAATGTGGCGGTTCCACTCCGAAATTATTCCAAGTTAAGTACCTTTGGACCACTAATCACGTAGTCAAGCACTTAATCCGGAATAAGCTGGAGCGCCGTCGGATTAAACCCGATTAAACCACGTACTTTTCCCGATCGAAACAACAGCACGCCCACACGAAGGCGGGTTTCAGAGATTACAACATTCCACAAATTAAATCACGCACATAGGTAACCTAGTTATTACAAACCGAGTTGAATAAAATCAGAGTACAAGTCTTGCAGCGGAATTTGAAAGTTCATAACAACTGAAATTAGAAGTTCATTGCAGCGGAAGTAAATAATCTAACGGCGGTACAAATAACTCCGTGCTGAAGCCTGCCACGAAGCTACTCCTCCCGATCCTCGCCAGAGGACGGGACCCATTCGATGTGCCAGCCAGGTGGAACCTGGACGGGCCAAGTCATAGCATCCACATCCAAAATGATACCTGTAAAATAATGTCACAAGCAAGGCTGAGTATACTAATACTCAGCAAGGCTTACCCGTCGGGTGAAATCTACATCACCGACATCTAGACAATGAGAGGCTTTTGGCTGGTGGGTTTGTTTGCCAAAAAGCAACTAAAGTAGATCCTTGCTTTCAAGTTTTAGCTTCATATTCTAGTAAATTTAACCATTCTAAATTAGCATCCTCTCTAAGCATACAAGTGGTGCAATACAAGTTATTCATAGAACGAGTTCATGATCTCATAATTCCACTTATTACTCGATGTAGCAAGGCGGTCAAGCAGTCTCATTAACCGCGAGAAGCGGACAGTTCGAACCGAATTTGTGCTACCTGGCCAGGGAAAACCCAACACACACGGATACTCTGCCTGCTATAAAAGGTACAAGCATTTCCCAACCTTTCCCATCGATCCACAATTCGGAACCGGGTCCATTTCCTTAGGATAAAGGTTTACTGCTTCACTCACAGCATCACGCATATATCCACAAGTGTACGGCAGGGGAAACAAGTTTCCAAGGAGAGATGGCTATCGGCCCTAGCTGCTTCAATCTGGTACCGGGCTTACCGGCTCCCATATACCGGTATGCATGTGGTACGTTCAAAACTTGACACACTCTACCACACATTTCGACCTTAACCAATTATCATACACGGACGGGAGATCTACATCTATCATCCCGCCCGTCAATCCTTATGATTCCAACATAAGTAAAGACAAGCAATCCCTATGTCTCGCGAGTGACAGGAAATCACTCGACTTGTAACGGACCTATAGCAATGCACTATCGATCCCTTTCAAACTAGTATTGCAAGTCATGGGTACTAGGAAATGTGCAGCTAAGGTATTCAATCAACTCCTTGAACGTAAATGCACAAACATAGAGAATTCAAAGTGCATATTTTGGTAAAGGTTAGGTCATGCTCCGGGGCTTGCCTTCTTGCTCGGACTGAGAGTTAGCCTCCGGGTTGTTCACGTCTGCACCGGCACCGGGCTCCGGGGCTTCTTCCTCGTCTGCGGGGATGAGGGTGTAGTCGCCGTCTGGGATAGTGCCTTGTACATGATATGCATAACTTAGGGTGGCTGTTCTGGAATTTCAGATTCCATTTATTTTATTCTATCTAACTACAAAAAGGTTTATTCTTTTATATAAATCGATTTCCATCTAGATTACTTCGCATTTTTGTTTCTCCATTTCTGTTCATCATTTTTATCTATAAACTTTATGGCAGCTACTGGAGTATAAGAGCTAAGCTCACTCCAAAATTTAGCTAATTTCGAGCTACACATAATTTATTAAAAATCTAACAAGTTGCTGCCAGCAGAAATGAATTTAATTCATATAAAATTGAAAATTCAACCATTTCAGGAGATCTCCCTACCAAAGTTAAGCATAAGTATGAGGAGGGCTCTGGCCAAGTGGTGGCTCAAAATAACCCTTGGGTGATCCTCAATGATTTTCTAACCAAAAACACATATTTAATTATTTGCCATCCTAAACAGAGCAAAAATTAAGTTTTTCATTTTTAACATGTGTTCTAACAAGTTTTAAGCTCTCAGGAGCAGAATGGTGATTTTTCACTGCACATATTATTTTTAATGATTTCTGCACTGCAAAAAGACAGAAAACCTATTTTAATTCATAAAAGGAGCTAAACATCATATTTTTGGGTCTTCTTTGGACACAAGCTGTCCAAAGCCACTATACACAACATATCCAAAGCTCAACCCTAGCGCAGCTCTGGATTTGAAATGGTGCATAACTTTAGATTTTCCTTGTTTGAATTTTAATTCAAAAACAGTTCGTCAAAAGTACAAACATGTCTAATAGAGATTGTAATTTAGACTCTCACGAATCCAGGGAGTATTTTTGTGCATTTTTCCGATTTTTGTACGATTTTTAATCGATTTTACAAGTTTCGGGAAAAATCAAACCTAGACTTAAGAATCTGTTTACGCAGAGAACCCTAGATCTTTCAAAACTTCGCGAACGAGTCCCTGGACTTTTGCGCAGAGACCCCTAAACAAAGGTAGACGATGAACTTGGGTCCCTGGGACCTCGCCGGAGTTGCGCCGGCCAAATGGCGGCGAACTAGGCTCGGGGAAGTGGGGGAAAAGATTCCTGGGCTCACCACGAGTCGTTTGGGGACGGTTGGGAGGCCGGGGATGGTCGGAGTTTCGCCGGCGACGAGGTGGTGGCGGCGCGGCCGCCGCGGCTTCTACGCCGGCGAGCTCGGGGTCGTTCGCGGAGGGGGGAGAGGTCCTTGAGCACCAGCAGAGCTTGGGGAAGCTAATGGCGTGCTCGAGGAAGCTCGGGGACGGCTCGGAGTAGGGTCTCGACGTGCGGGTGCTTCGACGGCCGGAATTCGCGATTTGGGGGAAATCGCAAATTCTCGCCGGAGAAGGGACAATAGCTTGGGGAAAGTTGGGGGTTTTGGAGCTGGTGGAGTGGACTAGCTCCGTGCGGGATGGATTGGGGAATGGTGGAGCGTGGACGAGGAATTTCGCGAAGAGCTTGGGTTCGGCTTGCGCGTCGCGAGGAGGAAGAAGACCGAGCGAGCGCGGGGAAGTGGAAATGACCAAGTGAGCGAGTGAGAGGAGGGGTGGGAGTGCGCGGTGGAGTGCTTGGGCACGCAAGGGAGGCACTGTGCGGCCTCGGGAGCGTGCGAGCGCGTGGGTGGCTGTCGCGGTCGCCATTGATGGCGCGGCGAGCTCGAACAGAGCGCGCGCGACACGATTGGGCGAGGAAGATTGTGGCGTGATCGCTGGGGATCCTCCACAGTGCTCCTTGGCGCGTAGCGAGCGAGCATCGCGACTGCGGGGCGGCGCTGCGCGGCTGCGACCAGTGCCGAGCGAGCTTGCCATGATGGCGCTCCGCGGCGCGAGGCAGCAGTGCGCCGTCGCCCGCGAAGTGACGGTACGGAAGGCTTGGACAAACGCGTGAGGACAAAAGCTAGCTGCCGCCACAGCTCGGCCGACCCGACGCGGTCTCCGCCACACGCCGGCCACGTGGCGGCCGGACTCCGGCCGGAGCAGAGCGCGCCAGGGGCGAGCTGGCAGCCCCGTGGAGCTCTTTGCCCCTTTTGAACTTTCTCCAAAAATTTGAGCTGAACTTCGAAACGTGTAAAATTAAAAGTTGGAGTTTGAGGTGCGGGACACAACTTCCGAGCTTGGACCGGGCACTTCGACCAGGCGCTACGGCGCTTCGAGCTTGAACCGCAAGCTCGAGCTTGCCGAGCCTCGAATGGTCGGAAACGCCACTCGAGGGTGAGTGCCCCCCTCGCGCTTGGCTGCGAAGCCTCGAGCGTGACGGAACGTCGCTCGAGGGTGAGTCCTCGAGCTTGGCTGCGGAGCCTCGAGGGTGACGGAACGTCGCTCGAGGGTGAGCCCTCGAGCTTGGCTGCGGAGCCTCGAGCGCGACGGACGGCGGGGCCTCGAGGGTCCTGTCGTGCAGCCTCGAATCGTGACGGAAACTACCGGCTAGGCTCGATCGTCACGGTCATAGCTCGATCGTCACGGACATACTGACTAGGCTCGATCGTCACGGACATACTGACTAGGCTCGATCGTCACGGACATAGCTCGATCGGGACGGATTTTTACGGCTAACCTCGATCGTGACGGACATTCCCGCTCGAGGGTCACCGATCGGCGCGAACGCCGTGGCGAGGTTGTCGCGAAGGGCTGTCCGAGATGTTTAAGTTTTAGTTGGGTGCCAAACAACCCTTGTTTTTGAATTATAATTGAATTTTTGACGAATTTTTGAATTTCAACCCAATTCCCTGTTGTATTGATTTTAATTGCACTTTTTAATTCTTTTGACATCAGAGATGTCACAGCCTACCCCCCTTAAAAGGAATCTCGTCCCGAGATTCGATTAAACCTAGAGATAGAGAGGGGAAAAGAAATACCTCGGCTTAGGAAAGTATGTCGGGGAAATTCTTCCTAAGATAGTCCTCGGTTTCCCACGTGGCTTCATCTTCGGAGTGATGACTCCACTGAACTTTGTACATTTTAACTCCCTTCCTTCGTGTTTGTCGCTCTTTCTCGTCGAGGATCTTAACGGGATGCTCATCATAAGAGAGATCCGGTTCAACCGAGAGTTCCTCTTGTTCAACAACTTCGGTTGGGACACGAAGACACCTCTTGAGTTGAGAAACATGGAATACATTGTGTACCGCTGAAAGTTTCTCGGGAAGCTTTACTTGATAGGCTACCGGCCCACATTGCTGAGTAATTTCATACGGCCGATATAACGAGGTGCAAGCTTGCCCTTGAGTCCAAATCTTTGCACACCCTTGGTCGGGGAGACCTTAAGATATACGTGATCACCAACTTCGAACTGAAGTGGCTCCCGCCGCTGATCAAAGTAGCTCTTTTGCCGTGACTGGGCGGTCTTCAAATTCTCCCGAATGATCCTAACCTTTTCTTCGGCTTCCTTCACAAGGTCAGGGCCATAAGTGTACCTCTCGCCTGCCTGGGACCAACACAACGGGTCCGACATCTTCTACCATACAAGGCTTCGAATGGTGCCATTCTAAGACTCGCTTGGTAGCTGTTGTTATAGGAGAATTCGGCCAGAGATAAACATTTCTCCCAATTCTTCCCATAATGAATAACACAGGCTCGAAGCATATCCTCAAGTATTTGATTTACCCTTTCCGTCTGCCCATCGGTCTGTGGGTGATATGCCGAACTACGGATCAGTTTGGTGCCTAGGGACATTTGCAATTGTTCCCAAAAGCGTGCTACGAACAGAGCACCACGATCTGAAATTATCGTCTTGGGTACCCCGTGTAGACAAACGATCCGCTCCAAATAAATCTCCGCATACTTCTTGGCAGTGTAAAGTGGTATTGACTGGAATAAAGTGTGCGGTTTTGGTAAGGCGATCCACAATTACCCAAATAGAATCGTGCCCCTGAGGGGTTCTGGGAAGTCC
Organism: Digitaria exilis; assembly: GCA_015342445.1. NCBI lineage: Eukaryota > Viridiplantae > Streptophyta > Magnoliopsida > Poales > Poaceae > Digitaria > Digitaria exilis. Next base: position 14,639 of record JACEFO010001028.1, read on the forward strand.
AACAATAAAATCCATGCTTATATCTTCCCACTTCCACGAGGGAATAGGTAGAGGTTGAAGCGTGCCTGCTACCTTCAAGTGGCTAGCCTTGACCCGCTGGCATGTGTCACATTCCGACACATACGTGGCAATTTCTCGC
>JACEFO010001029.1:0-28254 GCA_015342445.1 Digitaria exilis
TGCAACCTCAAATGCAAGGATTGATATTTTGTTCCCCTTTGCTGTCGGTGCTGACACGAAAGCCCACACCAGGGCTCAAAGCTTGACATGCTGCTACTCAGATTATAAGAACCTCCACTGCTTTCCCAAGTCCAGAGGTATCTTTCTACCAAGTGCTAGGCCTATATCTGAAACCTGCAAGAAGGGTCAAGAAAAACAAAAGCATTATGAAACCTGGCAAAACTAGCTTCCTCTGAATTATATAAACCATGCCTGAATGCACAGCTCAATAGATTGACACATGCCTCATGCTACATATAGAACTACTTAGTGGTATTATTTTCTACCAAAATTGGGTTGCCATGAGCCCATGACGCACAATGTAAAAACAAAACCTCCTCCTAAGTCTTATTGCACGAAAACTAACCGCACTTTGTGTACATAAGCCACCGGTACATTTTCAGAACGAAAGACTTGCCTTGCTTGGACCAGCCTTGCCGGAGGTGCTTCGTCTGGGTTTCCCGGCCTTGGATTTCCCGATTCCGCAGGCGTCAAATGCGGTGGCTCCTTCGAGACGGAATGGCGAGCCTTGCCGCCCGTGGACGGCGGAGGCGAACCTTTCTCAGACAGACGAGATGGCTGATCGTTCACCTGCTCATCAGCTCTGCCGCCTCCTCGACGGGCGCGGTCCTATTCTTGCCCGCAGCCGAGAAGGCCCTGAACTCTTGCTCCACCACGAAGCCCATCGCCCGGAACGAGAGCTCCGTCGGCGACTTGTCCCCGGCGATCCCCGCCGAGCACACGCCGCCCATGGCGACAAATGCCGAACTCGCCAAGAAGTCAAATCGCTCCACCAGCCGAGCACCTGCTTGCAAGATGCGAAATTAGCGGCAAATTCGCTCAATCCCACCGAAGTACCCACCGCCGAAATCCGTCGCTGGCGATAACAAAGAAGTAGGCGAACGACGCAAAGATCAAAACCAAAACTTACCCACTCGGTCGTCGCGTTGACGATGCTTCGGCCGGAGGGGGAAAAAAATCAACGCGATGACAGGATGGTGACAACCTCCAATAAACCGAGAAACCAAGGGGCAAATGCGCCCTTTGAACACCAAACAAGGGGAGAGAATCAAAGGTATCACTACCGGGCAAGTACCGATCGGGAGGAAGAAGACAAGGTAGGCCAATTCCGCCGCCGGTTAGTCAAGAAAAGGCGGCGTCAGAGCGACGACAGGCAGATAAAAGATTAGACTTTTGACGCGACCCAACTGCCGTGGAAAACTACCGCACGAGAGACGGGAGCAGAGCCGGGAGGCCACCAGCGGCGAGAGGCACCTCCCACCGGGCGGCGTTTGATGCGCGGCGGCCGGACGGGTAGGAACGGCGTGGTTTTTCTGTGGTTGCTCCGATGCGGATTTGATCGGAGAAGAGGATACGGTCGCGCTTGCTTGCTTGCTTGCTTGTGCCTTCGTCTTTTCCGTGCCGGAACTCATATTTTAAAAGGATATAAAATGGAGAATGGGCAAAGTCCACGGTTGGGAAGGGTTTATTAAATGCAGGGTCTGTCAGCCACCGAAGCTGTGACTTCCTGTGGGGTTTGACTTTGCGCTCTCTCTGTCGACCATCCACCTATTTTTTTTAAAGCCCCTGATGTGTAATTCTGAATTTTCTTTTGGTATACATGAAATTTGGAGATGATGCACAGAGTTTCATAATATTTGAAAATCCCAGACTCACCGATTCACATCTGTCTTGTTGAGTTGACTGTCCATTTGATGAGCAATGTCATTCCAGTAGTTTAGACAAGAATTCAACGTGCATTCTATTAAAGGAAAATTATGAGTCTTTATTCAGCACAACCCCTTTGAGCCTTGAGAGATCTTTGAACGAAAAACCTAATAAATATAATTATATGCAAATGCAACTTCAATCTTATAGAAATGTAAACTGAGTGGTGCAAAATTGTTGTTTGGTTGTTTTTCACTTGATCTTACAGGAATTTTAAGGCAGACATTTAGCTTCATATAAGAACATGACAAAGAAGCCAGGAATTATACACATAGAGGGCTGACCAACACATTTTAAAATGTTTGAATGAATACTAACATCTGAACTATTTTAATATAGGAAAATATATGTCGCATGAGGGGGCCATGGCCACTCTTGGTCCCCACGAACTCCATCCATGTTAGACAGAACTCGCCATCCCAAAATAAATAAAATTCTAGCTATGTATCTGGACAAGTATTTGCTTAGATACATAACTATAATTGCATTCTTGATGTGACGAAGGAAGTATCTATTATGGCGATGACTGACAACATACTTCATTTTAAGGAAATGACTATGGACATACACTAACTGGTTTCCCACTTACTTTTTTTCCAAGTATCTCAAAAGGACTAGCCAAACGTCTCAACTAGCGAAAGTTTAGAGGTGCTCAACACCAAAATACCAAATCCCCCCACCCCGCTGTGACATTCCTGATGTTTAGTACATTAAAAAACACAATAAAAATAGGATAAAAGGGCAGCAATGGTTGTAGCACACATAATTTGATCAAAATTCGAAATTTAAATTTCAAACAAGGCATTTTTGACACCCAACTGAAATCTCAAGAATTTTGTACTAAACTTAAAAATCTCCAAAATAAAAGTTTGTTTGTCATCACAAATAAAGCCTAGTCACTGTTGGAAACTTTTCAAATTTTGCAGTTAAGCCCCTCAAAAACTTGAAAAACCATGCTGAACACCTGTTCGAAAATGGCTTGTTTGAGCTTGAAAAATTAGAAATTTCAGGTTCACACCCAAAAAGAAAGTTGTGTCCCACATTTCAAACTCCAACTTTTGTGTTTGTACATTTTGGGAGTTAAACCGTTGAACCGAGGATGCTCCACGAGCGCCGCGACAAGCCGGCCCTGTCGCTCTGCCAGGCCCGTCAGTGGCCGCCCAGTGGCCGCCACGTGGCCGGCGAGCGGCGGCGACCTCGCCTGGCCGGCCAAAGCCACGGCAGCCACGTCTCTCCTCCCCGCGCACACACCAGCGTCCACGCCCGGTCAATCCCTGCGTCCTGTCAGCGTCGCCGCACGGCGCGCCATCATGGCGAGCCGAGCTCCCCATTGGCCGCGGCGGAGCACACCGAGCCGAGCCTCCAGCGGCTGGATTCGCGCTCGCTTCTTCGCGCCAAGCAGCAACGCCAAAGAACCTTCACTCGCCCACGCCGCGATCTTCGACCCCCAACCCGCGGCCGTGCTCTGCCCGAGCTGTCAAAGCCATCAATGGCGGCTCCGACGGCCCGAGCGCGCGTGCACGCAATCCCCGAGCTGCCCAGCCCTCTCTAGCTGCCCCAAGACTCTGCCAAGCGACTCTCATTCCTTCCTCGTCCAGCGCCCTGCCATTTTTTCCTTCTCCTCGCGCTCCCTCACCCCTTCTTCCACCTCCGGCCGCAGTGAACCGAGCCCGAGCTCGTGCCGCCGCAAATCAAATCCCCTACGTTTCCCTCCATGGATCTCCAATCCACTGCACCCGTAGCTCACCCACTCTCTTAGCTAACCCCTCGAGCCATCCCCAACCAAAACCGAGCACCACTCGCCGGGGAATCGAAGAAATTTCTCGCCGCTCCTCCATTTCCGGCCACCGAGCTCCACCTCCACCGCGAGCCCTATCTTCCGGCCATCCCCGTCGCCGCCAAGCACCTCGATGAGCTCCGCCTCATTCCGGTGAAGCTCCCAAGCCACGTCGCGCCTCGCCTCGACCCCCGCAGCCGGCTACCGACGTCGCCGGAGCAAGCCGCTCCGCCGCTCACCGTCGACGAGCCGCGCCGCTTAACCACCGTCCTTGAGACCTACCCCCAAACGAACCGCGGTGAGCCCCTCGTCGTTTCCCCCAACTTTCTCCGCACTAGTTCGCCGTCTCCTCGCCGGCGCAACGACGCCGACGAGCCAAGGGACCTAGACGCGTTTTCTTTTTAGTTCTAGGGTCCTCCGTGAAAGATTCAGGGGTTTGTTTGCAAAATTTTAAAAGGTTTAGGGTCCCCGGCGTAAAAGAGATTCTTAAACCTAGATCCATTTTTCTAAAATCTTATAAAATCCACTAAAAATCATAGAAAAATCAGAAAAATGCACAAAAATACTCCTGGCCTCGTGAGATTGTAAACTCCAATCTCATGCTGGCATGTATACACTTTTGATGAATAGATTTTGAATTAAAATTTAAACTCAGTTTTTAGAATGTTGTGCACCATTTCAAATCCTGAACTCTTTTGGAGCTGAACTTTGGGTATGTTGCTTGTGATGCCTATAGACGCTTTGTGTCCAACGGAGACCTGAAAATATGGCCTGTAACTTCAGTTATGATTTATTTAGTAATTCCAGTCCTAGTTTAGTTCTGCATTTATTAAAAATAATTCATGCGGCCAAAAATCACCATGCTTCACCAGAGGTCTAGGAACTTGTTGGCACATGTGGTGAAAATGCTAAACTTAATTTTTGACCCTGTTTAGACTAGCAAATAAATAGATGTTGGTTTTCGGATAGAAAATTATTGAGGGCTGTCCATGTGTTATTTTTAGCCACCACTTGGTCAGAGCCTTTCCTTCACTCATATATAGCTTTGGTAGAGAAATCTTCTGTTTTGGAAGTAGTTTTGATTTTATATGAATTAATCTTGAGTCTTTGAGCAGCAACTTGTTCCATTTTTAATAAATTCTGTGTAGCTCATTTTTAGCTAAATTTTGGAGTGAGCCTAACTCTTATACTCTAGTAGCTGTCATAAAGTTTGTGGATAAAAAGGATGAACAGAAACAGAGAAACAAAAATAAGAAGGAACTAGAGTAGAAGTGAGTTTTATAAAAAGAAATAGATCACTTTTGATAATTAATCAAATGTGGAGCATGTATAGTTTAAAATTCCAGAACTGCACTCTCGTTTAAAAATAATGGTTTGAATTGGTTTATATGTGTACACAATCACCTTTATAAAGGCATAAAAAAAATTCCATCACACACCTTCTCTAAATTGTGAAGAAAAGTATAGCTCAATAGTATGTCTAGGTGAATATGGCCTTCAAGGTCTTGCCTTTAGATCACATTAGGCAGCCACATTAAAGTTGTGCATCTCATGTAGAAGGAGCTCTCGCTGATGGCACCTACAACCTCGTCCCCATCAACGAAGAAGAAGGCCCCGAAGGTGGTGCTGACGTCGTCGTGATCGACCCGGAGCCTGACAGTGGTTTAGCTCAAGAAGGCAAGCCCCGGAGCATAACCTAACTCTTAAACTATACAACTATGATTTATTATGCTTGTGCATTTATGTTTCAAGGAGTTGTATGAATACCTTAGTTGCATGATTCTAGTACCTATGTCTTGAAATACTAATATGATAAGGTCGGTAGAGCAATGCCTTAGGACCGTTACAAGTCAAAGTGATTTCCTGTCACTCGCGAAATATAGGAGTTGCTTGTCTTTACTTATGTTGGAATCATAAGGATGGACGGGCGGGATGGTATGTGTAGATCTCCCGTCCGTGTATGATAATTGGATTAAGGTCGAAACGTGTGGTTCTGTGTGTCAAGTTTTTGAACGTACCACAAGCATGCCGACATATGGGAATCGGTAAGCCCGGTACCGGATTGAAGCAGCTAGGACCGATAGCCATCTCTCCTTGGAAATATTTTGTTTCCCTTGCCGTACACATGTGGATGTATGCGTGATGCCGCGAGTGAAGCGGTAAACCTTTATCCTAAGGGAGTGGACCCGACGCTGAATTGTGGATTGATGGAAAAGGTTGGAAAGTGCTTGTGCCTTTTATAGCAAGCATTATCCGTGTGTGTTGGGTTTCCCCTGGCCAGGTAGCAAAATTCGGTTCGAACCGTCCGCTTCTCGCGGTTAATGAGACTGCTTGACCGCCGTGCTGCATTGAGTAACAAGTGGAACTATGAGGATGATGGACTTGTTGTATGTACTAAATTGGATTGCACCACTTGTATGCTTAGAGAGGATGCTAATCTAGAATGGTTAACTCTACTAGAATTTGATGCTAAAATTTTGAAAGTAAGGATCCACTCTTAGTTGTTTTCTGGCAAAACAAACCCACCAGCCAAAAGCCTCTCATGTCTAGAAGTCGGTGATGTAGTTTTCATCCGCCGGGTAAGCCTTGCTGAGTATTAGTATACTCAGCCTTACTTGTGGCTATTTATTTCATGTACTGCTTTGGATGCGGCGGTGGATTCCGTCACTTGGCCTACCCAGGTTCCTCCTGGCTGGCATGTCGAGTGGGTTCCGTCCTCTGTCGAGGATCGGGAGGAGTAGCACTATGGCCGGATTCATCGTGGTGTTGCTATGTATCGTCGTTAGTTTAATTTTCCGCTGCAATGAACTCTCGTACTTTTATTGAAATTCGAACTTGGTTTGTAATAATCTGATGATACCATTTATGTAAGCTGAATTTGTGGATTGTTGTAATTTCTGGGACTCACCTTCGTGTGGGCGCGCGTGTTGTTTCGTTCGTGAAAGAACCACGAGTATAATCCGACGGCGCTTCAGCTTATTCCGGATTAAGTGCCTGACTGCTTGATTAGTGGTCCATGGGTACTTAACTTGGAATAATTTCGGAGTGGTCCGCCACACCCGCCCGCTAATTAGACATGGGTCATAACTTAGTTAGACACGTTTAACATCCTAATAAAAGAATAATGTACAATGGACTAATGGTAGCAAGAGCACATCCCTCATGTTTTCAAAAAAGCTCACTAATAGTTACCGAGAGTATAACAAGAAGTTCAAAAAGAAAAATGTGCCATGGTTGCAAGTTGGAACAACAAAATATAATTGGCAATGCCAGCACAATACTACAATATCACAAATAAACTTATCGCAACATCACGAATAATCCATTGTAACTTTTCGCAAAAAAAAGAAGAATCCATTGTAACATCATAAAATCAAACCACTGCAGCCTTACAAAGTACCTATTGCAATACCAAAAAAATCACTTGTTACAACATGACAAATCTTTTGAATGCCCCACGAGTATTCTCCTCTCTCCAGTGAGTTGTTGTGGAAATTTCCTTCTATGACACAAATTTTTCCGTAGCAACTTAGCAAGAGTGATAGGGAGAAGGAATCCAAATCCTGATCGCATTAAGCTACCAACTACCCAAAGGCTATGTAGGTTGCTGAAATTGCCTTCAGTTGGTGCCTCCTACTTATCCATGTGTTTGTGTTAGGTGTATGATGGTGAACGAGACTACCAGATCAAAGTGAACAATTGACCACGACGATGCCATAAGGAAGCGGGATGAGTGAGGTAGATCGACAAGCAACTCCAATGATATCTAAAGCTACCATTTCTACAAGCCTCTTTACCATTTCTACCATCTCAAAACCCAATTAACTTGTTTGGATGAAAATTTTCAGGCCCGGCTACCACGGATGTGAAAATTAACGGACCCATTCGTATGGAAATTTATGTGCTACCAGCCTCTTTACCCGTTTGTTTGCAGAGCCCATATCGTGTCGAAGTAATTTACGGTTAAACTTTAGAATAAATCTACATGAATGAGCGTGTACACTGAAAATGCTCATGCAAACTTCGCATTTTTTTTAATGAAAAATCATGGTGTTGGGCCAAATTTTGTGTGTTTCCATTTTTTTATAGTAAATTTCAAGAAATTCTTAAATTTGTCATGAATTCTCATCCTTGCCCCCGGTTACTCTCGAAATCCACATAATGATTCTTAAACTTGTCTACGCTCTCATCCAAGTTCTTAAACATGTCCCGAGTTCTTTATGTTAGCCACAAATTAGTCCTTAAACTTGACGTACGCTCCCTTTCAGTGCATAAACTTGTCCTACACTCTCATTGATGTCCATATTTTTCAAAGTGTCTGTTTATTTGGGAAAACATTTACTTATAAAACCTTTTTTGTGAATTATTTCAAAACTTTTAGGATTTTAAACCAAATTCAAACCCTATTTAAAAGTCCTCCAAAAATTTATGGATAAATTATCACAAACACATGGGTTTACTATGGATCTTTGATATAAGGTTTGATATTTTTAGTTATTATTTAAGTATCTATTTAACGATGTTTTTTATTTGAGACTAAAGGATGTGAAACATATATAATCTTTGGTCAAAAAATATTGAGAAAATAAAAAAAATTTGAGTCTAGATTATTCATAGATGTTAATATTTTACACCTAGTTCATGATGATTCTTTTGAATTTTATATTAATTAAGTAAAATTTGAACTTGGATTATAAATAAATGCATTTTAAGAAACTGTATTTTTTAACTTGGATTATATAAGACCCCTAAAGTGAAATTCATATTTATTTTTATTACAACCTTTCGCCTTTTGGATCCCGCTGCGAAGCCAACATCCCCATTGGCCATTGCTCCACACCACGGAAGACGAAGCGCGGCAGCGCGCACGCCCCCGGAAAAAGCAACGCAATTGGCCTCTTGATGATCGGATGCACCCCCCACCCCACCCCACCGTGTTGCGCTCGGAGTCGAACGGCGGCCGAGTCGGGCAATGGCATCCATAGCCCATACTCTTCTCGCGGAGGCTGTCACCACCAGTCCACCACCATGCGCTTGCCCTGCTTGCCGCCTGCCCCCCATCGCAAGTTCGCAACGCACCAGGGGCAGGGAGGACTCCGCTCGTGCTCCTCGCTCCCTCCTTCCTAGTAGTAGTACTTACCTACCCGTACCGCCGCTCCCCCGCTCCCCTTTCCTTCCTCCAATTCCCTAGCCCTCGCTCCCTCCGCCGCCGGCTGCCGGCCCTCTGCCCCCGCCGCGCCCGGAGATGCCAGGCCACCGCCCGCCGCCGCGTCCGGTGGGTCAAAGAGTGGTGAGTCCCCTCCCCCCTGCGTATCCGTACCCTGCCCCCACCCGCTCCTCCCTCGGGGGGACCAGCCGTTACCCCGCGATTCCGATCTGAGCTACCTGTCTCTACAGGGTACCGCAGGACCTGGTCGTCGCCGGAGGCCCGCTGCGCCGCTCTTCAAGTGGGTGCGAGGTACGCTGATTGCTTGCTGCCCTCCTCTTCCTGTTGTTGCTGCTGTGAAAAAAACGCAGTTATTTCGAAAGTGCTAACTGTAGCGCAATGTCATATGTTATATTTCCATGCTTGGCGCTGTGAAGGATACAAGAATTGCCGCCGGCGGTTAGCAGTCACTGCTGGTTTGCTTGATTAGTACTCTGTCATAGCAATCCGTCATATCCATGTGAATTCCCAATCCCTTTGAGCTTGTAATGGCTTTTGGAGCGCTTATATGGGATTATTCTTGTGTTTCTCATATGTTTACAGATTCAGTACAACGGTACTATATATCCATTAGTTGCAAATTAAGAGTAGTGAGTTCAGTTGAAACAACTAGTTGGAACCTTATGTTTTCTGTGGAGATTGCCACCAGAATGCTAAATGAGTTCATTTGGATTGCTGGCATCTCCTGATTGTGTACATAACGTAGTGCGCTCTGCAACTTATGTTTATGAACAGTGTGGAGTTATCATGCAATTTGCCAACAAGTAGTTCAATTCTTTTATCCCATATGCTGTTTGTTTTTATGACCGTTAACTATGAACTTGTTAAATTGTTTCTTGTGCTGTTTATTTCATGATTTAACCTTGTCATTTCTTCTGTTTAATATTTTATTGCATTTATCCACAGAGGATAGATTGGCAGCTTTGAAAATTAGGGACAAGGAACAGGGGGCAGAACCTGCGACACCTGAACGAACACTGAGGTCCTCTTCCTGTGCAGCTACGAAGGATGTGGGAAGACATTCTTTGATGCAGGGGCTCTTAGGAAGCATGCTCATGTCCATGGGGAGAGACAATATATCTGTCACTATGAGAACTGTGGCAAGGTATTATTCATGTCCCCCCCTACCTACATACCATAGTAGTTTTCAGATTGATGTGACATCGCTCTAATGGATTGCTTTAACTAATGTTTTCTCACTGAATTTAATTTTGCAGAAATTCTTAGATAGCTCGAAATTGAAGAGGCATTTTCTTATTCATACAGGAGAAAAGAACTTTGTGTGCCCTCATGAAGGCTGTGGAAAGGTAATCACCATCTCCTCTTCATTATATTTGTTACTTAATTTCTTGAATGCAATTTCGTTTCTGAAATGTATGAAAAACGTGTATGCTTCCTCATTCATAGCAAGAATACTTGATCATGGACAAGTAATTTGTGCTGGATGCAAAAATCCTTGATGCTCAGTTTCTTTTGCAGTGCAACTCTTTACTGGTAGCTTTTGATTATTTTATTATTTTTCCATTGGCTTCATTAAGCTTATATCGCACTCTTTTTTTCCCTGGATTCAAAAAATGCGCTGTCAATGCTCCACATAAGTTACGTACTACTATTCTGTTTCAACATTGGGTATTGTTGTAATATCTGTAGATCTGCATTCTGTTGCGGACCACTACACCTGGAAAGAAATAGGCACTCAATCTCTTTTGCAATCCAGCAAAATGCTGAAACAATTGCTAGAAAATACTAGATGTATTGTGGATAAAGGCATATGCATGCCATATGGGGTAGGCAATACTAACAAAAAGCCTGCCTTTTGTTCTCTGGTATCTTTTAATTTTTTCTAGAGCTTTTCTCGGATGCATTTGTATCATTGTATGTTATATTTCTAAACAGCAAAATGAGTAACACCTTTTTGCATTTTTCTATTATATATAAGCATTTTTTCGGCAATATTTGTTATTAATGTGCTCTGTTTTTGTTATCACAGGCTTTTTCCTTGGACTTTAATTTGAAGGCGCACATGAAAACTCATTCTTTGGATAACTATCATTTGTGCCAGTACCCAGAGTGTGGCAGAAGATTTACACAAGAATCGAAACTAAGAGCTCATATCAGGACACAGCATGAGAAAGTAAGATTGCTTACTATATGCTAGTTTGTACTTGTGAACAAAATATATTCTAATGCGATTATAGGTTGCTGGCCTACAGAATCCAGATGCATCGACAGTGAACCACAATGCCCTAGGAGATTATCATCAGCCCCCTAAGCCAGTAAAGGTTTCAGCAACACCTCCAGCTCCCTATGCCGAGCGCCCTTACGTCTGCCCTTATGAAGGCTGCAACAAGGCATACATTCATGAGTACAAGCTGAACCTCCATTTGAAAAAGAGCATCCCAACCACTTCCAGGACGGTGGTCCTCAAGGCTCTGCCCCTTCTTCAAAGCGCGTCTTGAAGAGTTCCCAGGCAGAAGCCAAGCCAGACATCACCACTAGGATGCCACCGGTCAAGGCCCCGAAGCGCAGAGGATATGCAGCACCATTGCCAGCCATGAACGTCCCCGACGAGAACCAGTGGTCAAGGATAGCGACGTATGAGGATGATAGCGAGGAGACCGAGGAAGATGGGGACAACAACGTCGAGGATGGATGGAGATACAACAAAGCTGTTGGCAGTGACGACGAGGAAACCGAAGACGAAGAATGAGCTGCTAGCACCCATTCGTCGTTCATTTGTTGTGGATATAAGTTACAGACTTTGGTGGGTTATAGTTTTACATACATGTACAATGATAAAATAAGGCTGACTTGTTAGTAGACAACAGGGGGTTTAGCTGGCCTGCCCCTCGAGCAAAAGTCTCATGACATTAGAAAAGTAAAATGGATCATTGTTCCTCTTTGTTTGCGTTTGTGTCTTCGGTTTTGCTGCGTGAATGAGGGAGCGTAGCTCTGGTCCAGTATTTGACTATCCATCAACCTTACGTTTGTAATATCTTCAAAGTAAGAACGAACAAGGAAATTGGCCTGTTGCGCCATCGCTAGACATGCGCGGTGACATACGAGGATTTTGGTGTGAGCTCATTTTCACGCCTTGGTACCACCGATGGTTGGTTACTGGTGCTGAAGATTTACCGTAGCCCAACCCATAACATTGGGTAAGGATCAGATGAGCATCGTGAGACGAACAGAGAGGATGAGCCACGACTTGGGCGTTTGGATGCCTGAACCTCCTAGCCAGGATCGTTCCTAGCAACCAGGCTAAGAAGCTTTGTGTTGGTTGATTAAATCCATCCATCCATACTGTTTGGATGCATATGCAGGGCAACGTTAGATCCCTGGATGTTTGCATCTCCTATCTCCATCTCATACAACCAAAATGCTCTGGTCCGCACCGCCACAACCAGGCTTTAGAGAAACACTCAATTTCTCCACACGACGAGGGCCTGGCTGGAGGCCACTTTTGCACCTATAGGGGCCTGGCTCTGGCGCAGGCACCCAAACGCGTGTGTCTTTGCGTCCTAGAGCCTGGGGGAGGGCATGCAGTGCAACCAAACACCCCTTGAAGATCCTTGTTTTTCTTTCGCCCTCCTATCAATCCTTCATATAAGCACTAATTTACTATATGCACCCAGAACAGGTTTGGGACCCAATGCCCACGATTGGGGAAGTCCATACCGAGGATGAATAAGATCTATGCGCATTGCCTGTCCGGTCTGTTTAGCATTCGATTACATTAGTCCTTGTCCTAATACGACCAGTCTCTTACGATAGGTTGAGAAAGGGATGGAAACAACGGCGAACTGGTGGCAATATATTGGCATCCCCATCCAAAAGTATATTTTTTCTCAAGTCAAACTAACTTTGAGTAGTTATAGAAAAGTACAATGACACTTAGACATTTCAGTTTTCCATCCAAATGCATGTGAAGAAAGTGAGGGTTTCAAACAACGAATATTTTCCTTTTTGGTCATTGTCTCTTCGTCTACTACTGGCAATCTCCTATGTTTGTCCTACACAAGACCAAGGGGGACTTTGAAATGAGGACCTGTCGTTTTTATACGCTTCATCTATACTTTATACGTGCTACTATAACACATGCCTTTAGTTTATACACTTCGTCTAGACGTCTACTACACCTAGCAGGGCTAGCTAGTACAAGTAGCCTCCTCAATTAGCACCTGAAAGTGCAGATTCGTGTGGTCATTACTACATATATATTCTAGTGCCCATGGCGGAGGCGCTCTAAAAATTTAGGTGGGGCGGAAAAGCGCGACCAACTTTTATACCAACCACATTTTCATTGCAATCATACAACACAAAAAAGTATTAACATATAAAAATATAGATTTATAGATAAAAATGATTCCTCCCATGAATACATCAAGATCCAAAGGCTAAAGCATAAAATACCACCTGTGATTAAAAATAAGTTATTATCATGTGATGACGTGATAATATATCTGAAAATGGTATAGCAATATGTTGGAGCACATACCACTAACCCATTACTAAAATGTCTTCAATCTACAGCAAATACACATAATATCAGAATGCAAGTCCCATAGATTGCTACAATGCTACATACTAATTGAGATATTAAACTTGGTTTTGCCACTTGTTATCAATTTCTTTTTACCAATCCTAGAACCTGGCTTACTGCTGGCGCTGGGGGCAGAAGCACGGCCATTGGGGAATTTGCCTGTTGGGCCAGGCAGCCGGCCCATAGACAGGCTCACAGGAAATGAGGAGGGATCTCACGCCAAGGTTCAGGCTGCCTGTTCATCTTCTCCGACGGGAACGAAGATGGGGCGATGAGTCGGCGCCCGCTCCAGCCCGGAGAAGAAGGGAGGATAGGGGGTCTGCGCCGCTGGTAGGTGGGGCAACTGCTCCACCCTGCCGTATGGGGCCCTCCGCCTCTGCTAGTAGTGCCTTCACTTGCACACAGCTAATTTAAATTCGTCATTAACCTAATTATATCATGTTATCCATGTATAAACTTGGCTCATCTATTGAAAACATTTTCTTATAACCAATAAGTATGCGAGAAATGATAAATTGTCTAAGCTGCTAAATGACACGATATCGCAACCAATTGTTAGCTAGTCTCCTCTGAGTCATTGAAATATTGGTAGAGACAGACAACGTATCCTGATATATATTGCACTTTTTTGATTTGTATATTTCAGTATTGATCAAAGTTAGATAATTTGACTTAGGACATGGTGAAACAATAATTTGAACGGAGGGACCGTTACGTTGCACTGGTGGACTGAGATTCCCCGGGTGGCGAAGGATTAGATAATAATTTTGACACTGCTCGTTCAGTCGCCACTCGTCTCACGTTCGCCTTTTGGTATCATCTGTTCATACTGATTATTCTATATTTGTATATCTCCACTCTCCTGATAGCAAAAACAAGTGAAAAGCAAACCCAAAAAAGCCGAGACCACAATCTATGTGTGAGCAGAGAGACCATCCTCCAAAAGCAAAAACATCCATGCGTTTTGTGCTGGAGGGAGAACAGTTGTGCTGGGCTGCTGGCATCTCCTTCACATGTAAACTTACATATCTGATATCTGAACGGTAGCAGGTAGCAGGAGTACCAAGTACAAAATTAATCTGAGAGCTGAGAGATGAGAGAGAGATGCCAAGCCAGAAGACAAAGACCATCCCTTGCAGCCGTGCGGGTTGGGGTCACACAAAATAAGGGTGAAGTGCAGCTCAAGACAACCAGATGGCCAGAGCGCACTTTGCGCGTCCGATCTACCGACTAACCCACGCCTTGACCACATGTTTATCACGCCAATCGATCCCTCTGCGATTAAGGTTTTAACAAGAGCGAATATATACTAGCTAGGTCGTGAGCTAACAGTATGTCAATAACAACAGCTATGGACCTATCGTCTTCGCAACTTATTAGAAGAAGCAAAGCTCCAAGAATTAAGCCCAGCCAGCTGGCTTCTAATTTTGCGAGCACGCTGCGTGTGGCCGTGCCGTGACTGGCACCAACACAGCATGCGGTGGTGCTGGTGACGACACGGCCCACGAAGCCCCGGCCGGCGAAGAGCCACGGCGGCGCGGAGATCGTCGTCGTCGTTCCCGGTCGGTGTTCATGCACAGCGGACGGGGTGGACGTGGTGCTGATGGTGCTGGGCGTGGTGGGCGCCATGGGCGACGGCATGTCCACGCCGGCGATGCTGCTCATCACTAGCCGCATCACCAACCGACTTTGGCCGCGGCCCTGATCAGGTCCATGACTTCACCTCCAGGATCAACGCGGTATGTATGCACTCTCCTCTAACCATCTCTTGGCCTCATCCCTTGTATGTCAACTGACGATTGACTAACAACATAAGCTAGGAATGCATGATTAGTGGCACTAAACTTGATCTACTTGAGCAGAACGCGAGGAACATCGTCTTCTTGCATGCGCCGCCTGGGTCATGGCGTTCCTAGGTGAGCAAGCAGCAGACCACTGAACTCCTCCACCGTACTCGAATGTGTTGCCTGCCACTGTACCTAGCTGCAAAGCCTACTGCAACTTCCACTGATACGACGCATATGGGCCATGTCAGAGGGCTACTGCTGGGCGCGTACGGCGGAGCGTCAGGCGTCGCGGATGCGGGCACGGTAACCTACAGGCGGTGCTCCGCAGGACGTGGAGTACTTCGACCTCAGGTCCGGCACGACGTCGACCTCCGAGGTGGTCACCAGCGTCTCCAACGACAGCCTCGTCGTGCAGGACGCCCTGGCCGAGAAGCTCCCAAACTTCGTGATGAACGCCGCCATGTTCATCAGCAGCTACGTCGCCGGGTCGCCGTGCTGTGGCGTCTTACCCTCGCGGCTCTGCCCTCCGTGCTCCTCCTCCTCGTCCTGGCGTCATGTACGGTCCGCGTCCTCCTCGGCCTGGGCTGCCGCCGGGTCAAGGCCCAGTACGCGCTCCCGGGCGCCATCGCCGAGCAGGCCGTGTCGTCGGCGCGCACCGTGCACGCGTCGTGGCGGAGCAGAGCACCATCGAGAGTTTCGCGCCGCGGCGCTCGAGGAATCTGTCAGGCTGGGCTCAGCAAGGGCTCGCCAAGGCGTCACTCTAGGTAGCAACGGCGTCACCTTCGCCATCTGGCGTTCAACGTCTGGTACGGTAGCCGCCTCGTCATGTACATGGATACCAGGGCGGCACCGTCTTTGCCATCTCCTCCATCATTGTCCACGGCGGCCTGTGCGTGGAGACAGACCATTAAGCTACTGTTTTTGTTAGGTGATGATGGTATTAAGCTAATAACAGACCATGTCGACATCGGAATAATGCAGGGCGCTGGGGAACGCGCTGTCGAACTTGAAGTACTTGTCGGAGGCGAGCTCGGCGGCGGAGAGGATGCTGGAGGTGATCCGGCGTGTGCCCAAGATCGATTCCAGCAGCAACGCCGGCGAGGAGCTTAACGGCCTCGCCGGCGAGGTGGAGTTCAAGTGCGTCCATTTCTGCTACCCGGCACGGCCCGAGAGCCCCGTCCTGGTGGACTTCGACCTGCACGTGCCAGCCGGGCACACGGTGGCGCTCGTGGGGCACAGTGGGTCGGGAAAGTCGACGGTGATCGCGCTGCTGGAGCGGTTCTACGATCCGACGGCCGGCGAGGTGGTGATGGATGGTGTGGATATCCGGAGGCTGCGGCTCGGGTGGCTCCGCGCGCAGATGGGGCTCGTCAGCCAGGAGCCGGCGCTGTTCGCCATGTCGATACGGGAGAACTTGCTGTTCGGCAAGGAGGACGCCACGGCGGAGGAGGTCACCGCCGCGGCCAAGGCGGCCAATGCCCATGGCTTCATCTCGCAGCTGCCGGGAGGGCTACGACACGCAGGTGACAGACGATTTTTTTTTTGCTTCATTCTTTATTCTGTTATGTTCTGCGTATTAGTAATGTTTATGCCATTCATCACGTTGCTGCTCTTCGAGGCTTTTTTTTTTTCTTTTTCCGTTCTTCATTCTTTATTCCGTTCTGTTCTGCGTATTAGTAATGTTTGTGCCATTCACCACGTTGCCGCTCTTCGAGGCTTTTTTTTTTTCGATTTTTGAGCGTTAGGGGTTCAGGTCATGTGATCGGCAAGGCATCTCTGTTTTAATTTCTAGTCTTTACGCATACGCAAACCTACCTTGTTCCTCCGTCCAAAATGCAACATTTATAATTTTTGGTCAACAATTCAGCCACTACCTATGAGTTTAGTGACGCAAACGTGGTGCCATTGAATTTGTATTGAAGGTCCGGCCGTTCCTATAATTGTGATTTTTTTTGACCGATTTTGTAACTAGTCACAGCCTTGGACCGTATCAAATCAAAATATCCCTTGCATTTGTGGACGGAGAAACTAATCTATTCCATAATATGATTTAGGAGACACTGGGCGACCATCGCTTACCCTTTAAATTAGGACGGTAGCATTGACTACAACTGCCATTGAGAGAATAAAAACAAATTATTCGTTACTTTAGTGTAAGAAGAGGTTCCTACAAGTAAGTTATTGAGATATTTTGTTTGAAAACATGAAAGCCATTTATGGAATGTTACTTACAAGATACTTCCATAAATATACCGTATTTGCTCAGAAAAAAACAACAGCGTTATAATAGAAGATACTTCCTAAGCAGTTTTGTGCTTATAATGCAGTTGTTTACAAGAACTATGGACAGTTGCAATAGTTAACTTAAACAAAAACTAACTCACTGTAATCTGTTCACCCTGTTCCCATTATAAACATTGGAATTAAAAGTCTTCTTCCCTGAAAATAGGCAGGTGTTCCTGATCTATCACTAACAATGTCTAAAACAACAACAGGTGGGAGAGCGTGGGCGTCCAATTGTCCGGAGGGCAAAAGCAAAGAATTGCTATTGCCAGAGCAATCCTAAAGTCACCCAAGTCCTCCTCCTCGATGAAGCTACCAGTGCATTAGACACAGAAGCAGAGCACGCTGTGCAGGAGGCACTTGACCTGGCTTCCGTGGGTCGTACTACTATTGTTGTTGCGCATCGCCTCTCCACCGTAAGAAATGCTGATTTGATTGTTGTCATGCAGTCTGGTAAAGTCAAGGAGAAGGGCTCCCACGATGATCTCATTACCAATGAGAATGGCCTCTACTCCACTCTTGTCCGTCTTCAGAAGACCAAAGATTCAGAGGAGGCTAACGAGATTAGTAGAATCAGTACAACATCTACTGCTATTGGGCAATCCAATGGACACGTATGAGCAGGAGGTTTTCTTGGGGTCTTGGGTCAAGCTCAGAAGATCAGTGGGTGATGCAAGACATGTTGACAACATACAGAAGCCAAGTCTTTCATTCCCCATCTTTCAAAACGGCTACTTATGCTTAACGCGCCAGAGTGGAAGCAGGCATTGATGGGGAGTTCTAGTGCAGTTCTGTTTGGAAGCATACAGCCTATCTATGCTTATGTCATGGGGAGCATGTTTTTCATTATACTTCTTGACAGATCACGCTGAGATCAGAGATAGAACAAGGGTATATGCACTAGTCTTTTGTTGCTCTTGCAGCGCTCTCATTCTTGCTTAATGTGTTGCAGCACTATAAATTTTTGGTGCCATGTGGGAAATACCTTTACAAAGAGGATTAGGGAACATATGCTCACTAAAATTTCTCACTTTTGAGATTGAATGGTTTGACAGTGATGAGAACTCTACGGGAGCCATATGCTCGCGGCTTGCCAAGGATGCCAATGCTGTAAGTATTGATACAAAATATAAAATGGGTGTTAACTTTGAAAAAAATTATACCTAATCAATTATGATAACATTTGTCTTGCAGGTGAGGTCACTTGTGGGTGACCGGATAGCTCTTGTGGTACAGACAATTTCTGCAGTGCTAATTGCATGCACCATAGGATTGATTACTTCTTGGCGCTTGGCCCTTGTCATGATAGCAGTTCAGCCACTAATTGTTGCTTGCTTTTATGCTCGCTGTGTGTTACTAAGGGCCATGTCCAAGAAATCACTGCAGTCACAGTTCGAGAGCAGCAAACTAGCAGCTGAGGCAGTCTCCAATCTTCGCACCATCACTGCTTTCTCATCCCAGAGACGCATATTGCGTCTCTTTGACCAAACACAGGATGGACCACGCAAAGAAAGTGTCCGGCAGTCATGGTTTGCAGGACTTGGCCTTGGTACCTCTGTGAGTCTTATGGCATGCACTTGGGCCCTTGATTTTTGGTATGGTGGCAAGCTCATGGCTGAGCATCAGATTACTGCCAAGGAGCTCTTCCAAACCTTCATGATTCTAGTAAGCACAGGTCGTGTAATTGCGGAGGCAGGTAGCATGACGACAGACCTTGTTAAAGGTGCTGATGCAGCCTCTTCTGTCTTTGCTATTCTTGACCGGAAGACAAAGATTGACCCTGATAATCCCAAGGGATACAAGCCAGAGGTCCTTGAAGGTAGGGTGGAAATTGTAGGAGTTGACTTTGCATACCCGTCGAGGCCAAATGTGATTATATTCAAAGGGCTGTCCTTGACCATAGATCAAGGGAAATCAACAGCCCTGGTTGGGCAAAGTGGTTCAGGTAAGTCAACCATCATTGGGCTCATAGAGCGATTCTATGACCCACTTAAAGGGGTGGTGAAGATTGATGGCAGAGACATAAAAATATACAATCTTCATGCTTTGCGGCGACACATTGGGTTAGTAAGCCAGGAGCCAACACTATTTGCAGGTACAATCAGAGAGAACATCATGTATGGCACAAACAGAGCAAGTGATGCTGAAATTGAAGGTGCAGCAAGGTCCGCGAATGCGCATGACTTCATTAGTAATCTCAAGGATGGATATGACACATGGTGTGGTGAGAGAGGCTTTCAGCTTTCAGGAGGGCAGAAACAACGTATTGCAATTGCCCGTGCCATCTTGAAGAACCCCGCTATCTTACTACTAGATGAAGCTACAAGTGCCCTTGACAGCCAGTCTGAAAAGGTGGTCCAAGAGGCATTAGACCGAGTTATGATCGGGAGGACAAGCATAGTAGTGGCACACAGGCTCAGCACTATCCAAAAGTGTGACTTGATCGTTGTTCTTGAGAAAGGAAATGTTTGTCGAGAAAGGCACACATGCATCCCTGATGGCCAAAGGGCACTCTGGAAAATACTTTGAGCTGGTTAGTTGCAGCAAGGAGGAAGCTGGCACTGAAGTTTTGGAAGAAAAATCAGAATAGCTCTCGAAATTTCTGCTCTAAAATGAGTCACCATTTAGATTAGCCTGGAAGGAAACAAAAACATTCAGCGAAAATTTTAAAATTCTTTTGGCAATGACCTATTTGTCATCCCATTGCTCTAGAAGTTTTCCAAGCTTCCATTCTTCATACAGCTGCTGCACATGGATGGTATAGTTGAAAAGGGCAAGAAATCCAAGATGTGCAGTAGTTAGATTATATTTCATTTAGTTGTTTTTGTGACTAATTTATTTACTATTGTTATACCCATAGGACACACAAATAGTCGAAGCCCCAAAACATCATGCACTGAATATACTGCCTGAGTCGCCAGCTAGAGCACCCTCCTGCGCGTGGTGGCGAGCTAAGCGACACAGCGAATGAAACATACATCTTTTATAAACAAATATAGATGTTTCTTACTTTTTTCCCTATAAGTTAAACATTCTAAATTTTTCATTATCAAGAGTCCAAAATTTATAAGGTTTAAACAACATAATGATGACGTCACTAGATTTCTAAGAGAACCAATGACAATAATATGTATTTAACCCTTTTGTTTAATGATATTATTGGTGAAATGGCAGATACAGGGAGCATGAGATCAAAGACTAAGGACTGCATTTGGTAGGGATGTTGATTCTTATAGAAACATTTCAGATCCATATTCTCTCTAGAAACGTTTCTCTTGTGACTCAGAATCACTTGGTGGAATTACTTGGCTATGACAAGAAGGCGATAGACATTGATTTACAAGAAAAGTCATAGAAATAAATATTTTTAACAAAAAATAAACTTTTGTGGAGGAATAAAAAATTTAAATGTAACCCATTGTAATTTATTGCAGTTTGATTTAGGACCAGGAATGATTCTGGTCCCTAGTAAAAAAAGGAAGAAACACTAGAATTGTTCCCTTTTGGAAACCCTTGTAAGTGTTTCTAGTGATTCTAAGGAGAATCGAGACTGATTCATAACATCCAAATGGACCATAAGTAGAGGGAGCCTTTAGGGGCAATCCGCCAAAGCGCTAGGGAGGACCACATTGGCGGCCTCTCTAAGGAGATCATCCTCCGCATTCGTCTCTAGCATCAGAGTATTCTATTGCACCGAAAATTGTAGCCGATCAGGAACCATTTTATTTTGGGGGGAAAAACTAATTTACACTCCCGTAGATTGGTAAGGTTCCTTGTGGTGGAAACTTGCCCACTAGGGTACGAGTCCCTCGATTCGACACGGGTGCCGTATTGTCCTGAATGTATTCCATGAATTTAACTAGGCGTCATTATTTCAGTGGTAAATGACATACCCGTCGATAGCGAGGCGCCTATAGTGACTTTGGTCAATCGTGAGATCTAGTGGCTTAGTCTTCTGGAGGTGCTCATGCATGTAGGGTGTTTTTGAAACGGACATACTTGTATTAACCTTGAACAAACCGTACAAAGCCCAGAACACGTACATGCACATTCTAGAAGGATTTGTTTCACCATACTATTTGCACAAAGCCCTTAAAGAAAACAAAAAATACATTGAGGTCCCTATAACCTTTGCACACCGGATTCCGCCGCGATGATCCCCACTGGCGCTCCGTCACTAGAAAGCTATCCAATCGAGCCGCATCAGACACACGTCATCATGAACGAGATTAAGCCAATGCTGGAAGCACATCGGCGGGGACACACCCCACGCTCCGAGGACCCTGAATGCAGCTCCACCGACGATGCCAGCAGACGCCACAACAAAGATGAAACTGCTCTGCTCTCCTACTTTCCACAAGACTGTAGCTACCTCTCTACCCACAAGGCAAAAGTCCAACGAACTTCACGCTTCCCAACGGGACAATGAGTTGCAGGCACGCACCTCCGGCACAAGAGATCCCATCAGGAGCACCACCTCCATGGGCTTGCCAATTTGCACCAGAGATAAGCGCCCCAGGACGAGGAAGAGCCCGAGAGGACTTATTCCCTCTTGGCGCCGCCGCCATCGTCTCGTCGCTGGCGCCAAGAAACCTAAACCTAGATCTACTAAGACTAAACTACTAGTACCTACACCAACCGCGCGAGAGGCCAGCGGTCTTTGGCACCTCCCATGGACCTGCAAGCCATCGGAGGCGGAAGAGGTCGCTGCCTCCACCAGCAGCGATTTATTCACCTTCTCTCCCCTCTTTCAAGTGTCACTAGCCGAGAGAGAGAGTTTCAGCGAGCAAGTGGTTGCGTACATGTATTCATAGGGTGAGTGTGTGTATGTTGTGAGCATCTTCATTTATACCGTGATTAAAAAGAACTATCACAAAAGAATGATTTTCAATCCGCAACTAAAATAATCTAATATAAAAGTCATACTGTCCTAATAAGGTAATTTGACGTTTGAGTGGTTTTTATTTTCCAAAAATTGCAAAAAATAATCTAATATAAAAAGTCATAACTAATTTATTTTAAATAAGAAAAATATGAAATCAGTGCAAGTTTTTTTCTAAAAAATATAACCTTATGTTGGTGCACCAATTGAAATTATTCACATCTTATTTATTTTTTATTCCTAGTATTTTTAGAATAAAAATAAAATAGTAGGAACAACAAGAAATAATTCCCAAACAATTTTAAATAGTTTGTCAATAGGCCGGTTACATTTTGACAAAACTTTTGGCGTTGATTTATTTTTTACTTAAAATAAATTAGTTAAAAAGTTGATTTTAAATAATATTTTTTCTATTTTAATAAATGGAAAAACACCTGTAAAACCACTCAAAGATGCAAACCTATGCCACCTCGCCCGAATACGTATTCGTAAATAGCTAGTGATCGTATGAACTCAGTTGAGCATCGTTGATGGCTACGATTTACATTTTCTGAGTACAATTGTCAAATTGAAATAAGCCAAGAAGAATATGATTAATTTTTCTAAGTACGATTGTCAGTTGAAACAAGCCAATAAGTATATTGGCCATTCATTTTACTATGTATTTTACTATAGCCATATAAAAAAGTAAGTTTATAGAGTTGTTTCTGCAATTTGAGAGAAATAAACTTTAATAGCACTTTAGACTAATTAAGTTTGTAGAATCATATATGTAAGGTAAAAATATAGGGATCTAAATTATACACATATAAGTTTGAAGGACAGCTTTTCTTTTTTATCAACTATACGGAAATCGTTTAAAAAAAGATCCCGAAAAATTCCGCTTCCGATCGGATTGAAAAAAACCCGCAACCGAGGCGGACTCTCTCCTCTCACGCGTCACGCCCAATAAAAAACCTCCACGGGCGGTGTCGAGTACGCGTCGCATCCGTTCCAGGCCCTAGCCGCCTAGCGCACATCCGCTCCATGGCGTGCGTAGCCGCATTCCCGCCGGGCATCCTCTTTGCCCCCGAGGACGAGGTGGCGGTGGAGCACTACCTCCTCCCTCGCCTCCTGGGCCTTCCGCTCCCGATCGACGGCCTCATCCTCGACGACGATCCGCTGAGCGCGCCGCCGCAGGAGCTCCTCGAGCGGAATGGGCGCAGGGAGGAAGCATTCTTCTTCGCCGAGGGGCAGCCGAGGTGCGGGAAGGGCACGCGACAGAAGCGAACCTGCGCCGGCGGTGGCTGGTGGGAGGGCCAGAAGACGTGCGCTGAAGGATCCAAGCTTCGCCTCCCCGGCGGCGGCGAGGAAGCCGCGTGGAGGAAGAAAGCCCTCAACTTCCATTGCGGCGGCGGTGGCGGCGGAGGCAAGAAGGGGAGCACGGGGTGGGTGATGAACGAGTACGCTGTCACCGCCCCGGAGGATCTGGCGCAGTCGCCGCTGAGGCTTTACCACATCCAACTCAGCAGCTACGGGAGGAAGCAGAGCGGCGCCATGGAGGTGCCACGCGAGCTCGGTCTGCCCCCGGGCTTCCTCTTCGCTCCCGAGGACGCCGATGCCGTCGCGCATTACCTCCTTCCTCGCCTCATCGGCCAGCCCCTCCCGCTGGAAGGCCTCATCGTCGACGACGACCCGCTCAGCGCGCCGCCGTGGGAGCTCCTCGACCGGAACGGACGCAAGGAAGACGCCTTCTTCTTCGCGCTGGGTCAGGTGCAGAACAGCAAAGCCTCGAGGCAGAAGCGCACCTGCGCCGGCGGCGGGTTCTGGAACGGCGAGAGGACCTGCGTCGACGGCGAGAAGCTGCACGTCCCCTGCCTCGGCAGCGGCGCGGAGGTGATGATCTGGCGGAAGAAAGCGCTCAGCTTCCAGGACGGCGGCGAGAAGGGCAGCACCCGGGTGGGTCATGCACGAGTATGCAATCACCGCGCCAGATCACTTGGACGAGTCGCAGCTGAATGCTCTATCGTATCAGGTTCAGTGGCCACGGGAAGAAGAGGAAGAGGGGAGAAGCAGATCCGTGCGCGGCGAAGCTGCTCCACCGCCGCCCGGCAGCGCGTGGCAGAGGATGCTCTGCTCAGCATGCCAATGTCAGATCCCATCTGTTCTTCGATGGCGCAGCTGATCAGGCAGATGGCAATTGCGTCAATGGGGCAGAAGAACACCATGCGGCGACAGTGACAATTCCTGCAGAGCAGAACCAACCCCACTGATATCGACGACATGTCCTGGGATTTGAGCTTCTTGGATAACCTTGACATCGATGAGCTCCTGCGTTCAATTGAGTGCCCTCTCCAAGCCCGGACCTCTTGCCAGCAGATCCTGCTATGCATCGCGGCCATGGAGCCGGCAGACTCCTCCTTGCCCATGGCCAACCAATCATACGCAGCCTGTTAATCCTGTTGACAATGCTCGGAGAAGATGACATTAGCTGCAGAAGATCGCGAAGGACCAGCAAAGTGAAATCGATCTGCGGCGTTCCCGCCTTCCGGGTGGTTGTAAGAGACCGACCAGGTTGTTGTCGTCCAGCTCAAAGAAATTGCGCACGGCCTTCAAATCCTGCTTGTTGTTAGAGATGTCGAAACCATATGAGAATGCTGCTGCCACCTTTGTACCTTCTAACATATCGGTGGCATTGTTTTGCTTGCATAGCACAAGCTGCTAATTTCTTCATTTATGTGAATTTCTGCACACACGAAATTCTGCATCGTTTGCTTGCATAGCTCAACTTGAGTCTGTTGCTGACTGGTTCAGCTGTAAACTTTGTATACATATTCATTAGGGAAATGATCATCAATACAGCGTGGTTGCTGAAACCTCTCTTCCCATCTCCATCGCTTACAGTTTGGCTTCACATAATCATCGTTTCTTCGGCTTGAACACTGTCGCGGCTGATGTTGCAATCCTCGGGCTTCCAGCTTCCACCCGATCCTTTGGAATTCATCGAGCTAGTTTTAGCAGGAATCTCGAAGTCGCTGCTTATCACACTCACACATAGCCATATAGGGGCGTCCGGCTCAACCATACCCTACTCAACTCGCACGAGCAAACAGCCCTTGTACACCAACCACACTCCCGTGCTCCATAACCATCTGTTCCCTTGCCTAACAATCGAAGAAGCAGCAAGAGTGCCAGACTTCACGGTTAGTTACCTAAAGAAGCGTTTCGTCGAACAGGTGGCCTGCGACGCCGAGCTCCACCGCGAGCAAGCTCGGAACGTGTCCAGTGGGGCAGTGGGCGAAGGACGCGCCCTCAAATGGTGCTGGCGGCGTCACCGGGGCTGGTCGCAGTCCAGCTGTAGAAGCTCCGGCCTCGCCGGCGCGCAACGGCCAAGTGCCAAGTTGCCTCAGACACAGGCAAAGCAGAGAATGGTTTGCGTCATGCTCATGCGTGGGATGAGCACCGTCTTGCTGACGAGTGGACCAACCCAGCAGAAACTGTCTCAAGCGAGTGATATGGGTCAGCCGCTTCCACGTAGGAGCCGCGAAGAACGCAAGACCTGCTCGTGATTATGAACATGTGGCGGTTCCACTCCGAAATTATTCCAAGTTAAGTACCTTTGGACCACTAATCACGTAGTCAAGCACTTAATCCGGAATAAGCTGGAGCGCCGTCGGATTAAACCCGATTAAACCACGTACTTTTCCCGATCGAAACAACAGCACGCCCACACGAAGGCGGGTTTCAGAGATTACAACATTCCACAAATTAAATCACGCACATAGGTAACCTAGTTATTACAAACCGAGTTGAATAAAATCAGAGTACAAGTCTTGCAGCGGAATTTGAAAGTTCATAACAACTGAAATTAGAAGTTCATTGCAGCGGAAGTAAATAATCTAACGGCGGTACAAATAACTCCGTGCTGAAGCCTGCCACGAAGCTACTCCTCCCGATCCTCGCCAGAGGACGGGACCCATTCGATGTGCCAGCCAGGTGGAACCTGGACGGGCCAAGTCATAGCATCCACATCCAAAATGATACCTGTAAAATAATGTCACAAGCAAGGCTGAGTATACTAATACTCAGCAAGGCTTACCCGTCGGGTGAAATCTACATCACCGACATCTAGACAATGAGAGGCTTTTGGCTGGTGGGTTTGTTTGCCAAAAAGCAACTAAAGTAGATCCTTGCTTTCCAGTTTTAGCTTCATATTCTAGTAAATTTAACCATTCTAAATTAGCATCCTCTCTAAGCATACAAGTGGTGCAATACAAGTTATTCATAGAACAAGTTCATGATCTCATAATTCCACTTATTACTCGATGTAGCAAGGCGGTCAAGCAGTCTCATTAACCGCGGAGAAGCGGACAGTTCGAACCGAATTTGTGCTACCTGGCCAGGGAAAACCCAACATACACGGATACTCTGCTTGCTATAAAAGGCACAAGCATTTCCCAACCTTTCCCATCGATCCACAATTCGGAACCGGGTCCACTTCCTTAGGATAAAGGTTTACTGCTTCACTCACAGCATCACGCATATATCCACAAGTGTACGGCAGGGGAAAACAAAGTTTCCAAGGAGAGATGGCTATCGGCCCTAGCTGCTTCAATCTGGTACCGGGCTTACCGGCTCCCATATACCGGCATGCATGTGGTACGTTCAAAAACTTGACACACTCTACCACACATTTCGACCTTAATCAATTATCATACACGGACGGGAGATCTACATCTATCATCCCGCCCGTCAATCCTTATGATTCCAACATAAGAAAAGACAAGCAATTCCTATGTCTCGCGAGTGACAGGAAATCACTCGACTTGTAACGGACCTATAGCAATGCACTATCGATCCCTTTCAAACTAGTATTGCAAGTCATGGGTACTAGGAAATGTGCAGCTAAGGTATTCAATCAACTCCTTGAACGTAAATGCACAAACATAGAGAATTCAAAGTGCATAATTTGGTAAAGTTAGGTTATGCTCCGGGGCTTGCCTTCCTGCTCGGATTGAGGGTTAGCTTCCGGGATGTTCACTTCTGTACCGGCACCGGTGCTCCGGGACTCCTTCCTCGACTGCGGGGATGAGGGTGTAGTCGCCGTCTGGAATAGCGCCTTCTACATGATATGCACAGTTTAAGGCGGCTGCCTTTAGATGCTAAGACTAGGGCCTTGAAGGCCATATTCACCTAGACATACTTAGATATTTTTATTTTCTTCACAAAGGCATGGTGCATGTGTGGAAAGTTTTTATTGAATTCGATGGTGATTGTGTACATATATAAAAGAATTTTATTTATTTCTTCGCAAAGTTGGATGCTATTCTGGAATCTCAGATTCTATCCATTATATTCTAATTAATTAATCATAAAGGTTTATTCATTTATATAATTCAATTTCCAACTAGTTTCCTTCCTATTTTTGTTTCCCCATTTCTGTTCACCATTTTTAGCTATAAACTTTATGACAGCTACTGGAGCATAGAGCTAAGCTCACTCCAAAATTTAGCTAATTTCGAGCTACACATAATTTATTAAAAATCTAACAAGTTGCTGCCAGCAGAATTGAATTTAATTCATAGAAAATTGAAAATTAAACCATTTCAGGAGATCTTCCTACCAAAGCTAAGCATAAGTATGAGGAGGGCTCTGGCCAAGTGATGGCTCAAAATAACCCTTGGGTAGTCCTCAATAATTTTCCATCCAAAAACACATATTTAATTATTTACCATCCTAAACAGAGAAAAAATTAAGTTTCTCATTTTTCACAGGTGTGCTAACAAGTTTTTAGTCCTCTGGAGCTAGATGGTGATTTTTCACTGCCCCAGATTAGTTTTAATGATTTATGCACCTGCAAAAAAGACAGAAAACCTATTTTAATTCATAACAGGAGCTGTAGTTCATAATTTTTAAGTCCCCTTTGGACACATGCTGTCCAAAGTCACTACAAAACAACATATCCAAAGCTCAACCCTAGCGTAGCTCTGGATTTGAAATGGTGCACAACTTTAGGTTTTCATAGCTTGA
>JACEFO010001030.1:0-150725 GCA_015342445.1 Digitaria exilis
CATCTGGTAGAAGATGATATTTTTTTTGTGGTCATAATTAAATGTGGGTAAACAAAAAAAAGATGGTTAACAGGTGCTGCTTTGTTTTGAGACTAGAATTGGTGTGTGTTTAATGTGAGGACATTGGGTTCGGCGCGTAGGAACGCTTGATTGATGTATTTGTTTTATATATATGTTTGTGTGGTGATGAAATATATTATGAACAGGTGGGTACCACCTTCGGATCATTGCTTAGCTCGCTTTCATTTGATCTTTCATCGAAGGCAAGTGAATGTAGCGTAGGTTTGCCTACCGTTTTGGCTTGCTATTTTTTAATTGCCCTAACTTTGATATTATAATCATACCACTTTAATTATAATCTGAATACTTGTGTTAAATGGAGGATATGTATGTTATTGTTCTTAATTGTACTCAACCCGAGGTTTATTGTCATATCTTCATCATTATAATTGAAGTTGAGGTTGTGGTTATAATTGAAGTTGAGGTTGTGGAGGTTTTATTTCTCATTATGAGACATATGAGGCATATCATGAGCATATCATCTCATTCGCATTGAAGTTGTTGCAATAATATGGTTGCAATTGGTATTGGTACACATCGTGCGTTGCCCGAGGAGGGGTGCGATGTAAAAGTGGTCATGGCATTGCATTCATATGCATTCTTTTTGCATGAAAGTGAATAACATGATATGTTATATGGAGGATAAGTGTCTTATATGCAGCTTGTATATGCTTTACTTCTTGTATTTTAAACTGATGATTAATTGAACTTGTGGTTTAAATAGTTGGTCAGAACAAGTTCACTTTGCTGAGATTTTTATCTCACCCTTTGCTTTACTCATTCCAGGTTCTTGATGATTGCTAGGAGGGAAAGAGGGATTAGTTGCACGTCACAACTCATCTTTTATAGACCCCTTTTACCTTAATCAAGTCAAATGTTTTGTTACTGGGAGACTCGAGACTTATGCTTAAAGTGTAGTGTGGTTGTTAAACTCTTATTCTCATATTATCTGGGATGTTGATTATACGAGTGTGTACTTATATGATTATATCCATTGTTATTGCTCCGCATTGCTTATTAATTTAGAGGAGAAGTTGCTGAAATTTCCCACTTATTTAAGTTCAGTTGTTGTTGGTGTGTTTTAGTAGCATCCCGGAGTGTTGGTGGATTCTGGGGTGTTACAATCTATTTGCAACAAATACTTATATTGCACAATCACTGACGTGCAAATACTCCATTCCATCTTTCCTAGCAGTATGGCAAACAATAACTACAATATTATTTCATAGACTCATTATTTCATATAATAACTGCCACCGCGGTTATTGTTCCGTAGTGCTCGCTAGCTGCCGCCGCTACCACTATTCCACAGTACCCCTCACCTATCACAACTATCGGATATGAACATCCAGTTGTGCAGTCTATCAAGCTACAACAGGCACTTGCAGCAAGCATCATACCATCATCTGCCATGCTCTTCCAACAACAGTCTGCCTTGTTGCAGCAACAATCCTTGGCTCAGCTCACAGTTCAGATAAGGTAATGACGGGCCTGCTTATCATCTTATCTAATCAGTAATCATTATATCAAATTATCTTTTCCATTTTAGATAATATATGATGAAGAGAAAGACCATTCATGGTTTTTTTTATGATCTAATATTTACTTTTCATCTAGATAAAATGAAGAGAAAGATCATTCATAGTTTTTTTAAGCCAATTGTTCAGTATCTTGAAGAAATTAGAAAGAACAAATGTGGAAGTAGAAGTGGAACCTCCTAACTGGAAAGGGGAAACTCCAAATGATCATGTAGAAAATAATACTAATCAGAATGGCGCTGAACCATTTGTTGCCGAGGTTGCTGACCATGAGCATCAACCAATTGTAGCTACTAGATTCGAGAGACATCATGCATGGAACTGACGGTTGATCAACAAGATGATGAAGCTCAAAGGTTTTATACTTCAGAGGGTCCATATCATCAACCAATTTTGACAAGAGTACCCACTTAGCGAATTAGCTCATCGTCACCGATTTCAGAGCAGTTGGTTCAAGCAATTTCATTGGCTACAAATATTCACCTTGCACAAATCGTGCTTTACTGTTTGCCATGTTTTTCATTTTCCAGTAAGCCAATGACCGCGCGAGATGTTTATGGTAATTTATATCGAGAAGGAATTGGCTCCATCACTAAGTATTAATGATATTATCACAGCCTATGATCTTGCCGCAAGCCGTAGAGCTGAACTCAAGCCGATAGATATGTACTTTTTTTCTTTTATTCAGACATGTAAAACATGCTAATATTATATGTGAGTAAAACTGTAAAACAAGATGGTATGGCTACCGGTTCTACTTTGCTTTGTTCATTGCCCCTCCTATACTAAAATCTTTTTCTCCGCCCCTGCCTCTACCCTATACTATACCTTAGGCTCCCCAAAACGTGGGCGCGGGCGCTACATACAGGTAGAGACGAGCCAAATACGTGGACAGCATAAACGTGTGCGGTCCAAGCGGACCACCACCTCCCTCCGTGTCGTCGTCTTCAAGCTCCTGCCGCGCCTCCGCCCACTCACGATCAACAATCTCCTGCCACTCGCCGGGGTCCGAATAGAGCATGTCCTCCTGGATCATGACACGGCCGCCGTCGGCGAGCGCAGCGCCGACCCACGCCCGGAACTCGGCGAACTCGTCGTACGCCGTCTGCAGCGAGCCGATGGCCTCGAGGAATCGTCTCCGTGCCCGACTCGGCGATCTCCTCCGGCGTGTAGTCGTCAAGTGTTGGACACGGTAGTCCTCCTTGTCTTGCTCGAGTACCCACCGGAGGTATGATACCGGCATGTCCACCATCTTCACCATCGCCGGCCCAACGTCGCCGGCCATCGCCGTCGTCACCATCGCGTCTGCGTATGTGTAGTTGATGATGACGATGTTGGAGTTCTTGAATGGTAGTGCTTCTTGTTGTTGTGTCGAAAGTTGTAGGACAAAGTGGAAAGGGCTGCAAGGGGCGTGGGGCGTGTGCCTTAGTGTACATATATATATGGCGGCACAGGCTCGAACGTGTCCGAGTAGGGAAGTACGTAATCCGTGAGTCCCATCGGATTTATCGATAACTCCGTATCCTTTCAAGGCAGGATTGCTTCGATGTCGAGCCGGACTGCTTCCATCTTCTCTTAGAGGCAGACCAACCGGTTGTTTTCTTACCAATGAGGCTCGACCGTGTCAGAGCTGGAAGCTTATTGTATTTGGAGTTTTTTTTGTCAATACTTTTGCCATGGACAGGATCAAGTGAAAAATTGAAAATTATTGGCTTGCCCGAAAAGTATACAAATGTGCCTGGCTGATTATAAGCTGTATAATCCTCCACGCATATTTTTAGTCGATTAGCACTTCGTATTTTACCATAACTTTTCACCTGGGCTCGGATTCTGATGATTTCTGTCCGGATTCCTTAATTGGAAAGCATGTCAAAACCTTTATCAGAATTGTCCAAAAATCAGTCCCATTTAATGGTATCAAAATTATCAAAGGACAGGTCTAATTGACTACTGTCCCTCTCTGATTCCTCTATCTAGTTTGTTATCGTATTTAATTTGGGACCTATACTCAGATTTTAACCTACAAAAATTTACAAGGAAACATATTTTATATAAACACTAGGCCAACATGCCCGTGCGTTGCTACGGGCGAATGCCACATTAATATATGTTTTTACACTATAATTTGATTGACCACTAGTAAATATAGCTATTAAAATGTTAACCTATTTCATGTTTTGGTACTGCATTTGGCACAACAAAGGAGTAATAAGAAATCTCTCAAAATATTGTAGTTTGAGTCATTTTTATTTGGCATCCCAATATTAATAATTGAAATGTCCTGTCACGTACATGCCAGGTGTACATATATATTGATCCTAGTGCAGCATGCTGTACGCCTGTGTTGGCATTGCTTATTTCAGCCTAGACAGGATCATAGGCTATTCGACTCGAGGAATCATGATTCAATACATAAAAAAAGTGTAATATGACTTGGCCTATCCAGACACCAGGCAAGCTCAAGCCTTTCTAACCCAGCATGCCTTTGATACCCGGAGTGGTCTGAAATTTTACCATGCTCTGATCTCATAGGCAAAAAAAGACAAAGAGAATAGACCCAGGAAAAGAAACTTACCAGGCCTCCATGTCCATAGGACCCATCAACTCTGGATGTGTTTGGATGTGAGACAAGTTGGGAAGGGATCATCTTGTCTCGGTTTTTTTGGGATGGTAGTGTTTGGTTGAAGCGAGATAGGTTCATCCCTATTTTTTGTTTGGTTGAGGGTTGATAGAGATGGGACAGAAAAATCTGTTAACACCGTTAGCAATACTGTTTGGTGGATGAAGTTGGTGCTCAGATGTGGTGCATTTGCGGCATTTTCCAAGAATCCAAGCTCGAGCTTGCGCATGGCAAACTCCCACAGCTTGCAAGACGACGAAGAAGCTGAGGAAAAGTGAGACGGCGTCGCACGGTATAAAGTGGGATGACTATCCACTCAAATTGTGCGGACGGGTCATCCAGCATCTAATATGGAATATTCCATATATGGGATTACTCCCTAAACCCTAAACCCTAACCCTAAACCCTAAAAACCCTAAACCCTAAACCCTAAATATATCCCACCTATCTCCGAACCAAACACCTCTGAAAGTGGGCCCATCCCATCCCATCTCATCCCACCAACCAAACATACCCTCTATCTCCTCCCCCTCACCCTGTGGTGGCACCTCTCTAGTCTAGACCTCAACAATCTTTGCAACCTTATCTACACCAACGAGCACCTTGCTCCTAGCGGCGGAAACAAACATCGAGCGCCCAACGCCTCGGCTCTGCGCGGGCAACGGCCAGCAAGACGTGCATCTAGATTGGGTCGGTGGACAATGGCGTGGGGCGGCAATGGCTTGCAACGGCACGCGTGAGAGTCGGGCGGCCAGACGGACAAAGATGACTACGCGCCACGAGAGATTGCGGAATAGTGACAAAGTTGCCGCCATGATGTAGGCCACGGTTCCACGAAGCCCATGTCATTCCCAACTACCCTATCGTGGTGTCAGGGGGCTAACTTTGTAGCCGTTGAGCCCTTATCCTCTTATCCTTGTAGAAAAAGGTCGGGCGGGACAAAAGTCTTATGGTAGAGTTTAGTCAGCTTAGCCGACCCTTCGAGATGGTCATGAGCTAGATGCCTTGAGGACTATAGGAACTCCTCCAACCCCGATTGTTGGGGTCGGACATGACCAAGCAGTGGTGGATCTAGAGGTGGCCGGTCTGCCGGGGCTCCAGCCTGGAGCCCTCCCCCCCCCCCCAGCCCCTACTATAATTTTTAGCCATGAATAATTAAGATAGAGTGGGGGAAGAAGAAATATAGAGCAAAAAGGAAGAAGAGAAGAATATATGAAGAAGAAGCAAAAAGGAAGAAGAGAAGAATATATGAAGAAGATGAGTTCCTCCTAATTAGTTGTGCTAGATCCGCCGCTGTGACCCATATCTTCCCCTAAAGTTGGGAGGATCTCGTTTATGCCTGACGATGGATTGGCCAAGGGTGTTTGTGTCGTGGTTGAGGATGAGATTTATCTTTTCGTGCTTCTAATGCGATTTTGTTAGGTATCCCTAATATTATTGATACCCGACAAGACTGGCCTTATCGAGCAATTTGCGCTGGCCATTGTCATGAATCAGGCGCAGAGCATTGGTCGAAACCATTAATGTAACACAGCTTTGGGGCTATAACAGATTTCGGGTCGCATGCTCGGGTCCCCGGCGATGCTCCATCATTGTCCAATATTGATTCCGTCGGCGCCGGCTACACGGTGAGATTCTTCGTGGTGGCCACGACTAGGGCGGCCATTGGGTCTCTTTTCTAATTATGGCGTGGCATACGCAAGATTATTAAATGTTGATGGCCTACTTTGGCTTTCAGAGTTTCAGACCAAGGTATCAAAGCTGCATGCATGCATGCATGCAACGGCATCACAAGGAAGGAGCTGATAGGCCAAAAGGAAGGAGCTAGCGCATGCATGTACCAATGGAAGCTTCGCTAAGAGCACGTGTAATATGGTTTTCTCTTCACAATTGTATTACCCCTTAGAAAAGGACCTAGTGAACAAAAGTAGCACTATCAAATTTGCATGGCTCGCGCAACTCTAACGAGATTGCTCCCGCTGTTAACGAGCTAAACAGACTGAGTCAAGCCAAGGACCATGAGAGTGAGGGAGACTGTGGTCTGCATAATTGGGCTAGACAGCTAGACCTGAGAAGAAATGGATTTGGGGGGAAGATACCAGTGGGCTAGACCTAGACTGTCGTTGGTTGACATAGTAACATTGGCACAGCGGGGGATACTTTTTTTTTTTTATGACACAGAAGGAATTGATATAGGTTGTAACCCCGCTCTGGAGGGCGTGTCCTCTTGCTCTTGAATCCCTGGGTGATAATGCCTGGTAGGAACCTGACCGCGAACGTTAATCATTTGCATGATGTAATTCCGTATCCTGGTAATCAAATTCGGGCATACCCCTAATGGAAAAAGAAAAAAGCTTCTACAGCACTACCGGAAAATCGTTATTTGCCGTGAGCCAGAATGTTTGCCGTGAGCCAAAAATTAGGCTCACGGCAAACACATTTTTACCGTGAGCTTAAAATCGGAAGCTCACGGCAAAGACAAACTCACGGTAAAAGCTTTCTTTGTCATGAGCCTAAAAAGCACGGCAAAGATGCGTACACGGCAAAACAGCTCTCTTTGCCGTGAGCTAAACAAGAGAAGCTCACGGCAAACACAAACTCACGGCAAAAGCTTCCCTTTGCCGTGAGCTAAAATGACAAGGTTCTCGGTAAAATAATTTTAAATTATTTAAAATATCGCCATCCATGTCGGCACTAATGGCCGTTAGGGCCATAGTTTGCCGTGAGCTTTATAAGGCTCACGGCAAAGAGGTTGTTTGCCGTGAGCTTTAGAAAAACTCACGGCAAACAACCTCTTTGTCGTGAGCATTTATAAAGCTCACTGCAAATATTATGTTTCATAATTATTTAAAAATATCAAAACAAAGTCTAAAAATCATAAAATTTGTGGATGTCTACTTGTATCAGACACATAGGTTGTGGAGAAGGTTTGACACGGTTTCGCATAAGTTCGTTTTGTACGATGCACAAAATTGAAAATGTCCGTAGAAGTTTCATAAACATGAGAAGTGATTTTTAGTTTTTGAAGTCAAAGTGAAGCTTAAGTTTGAATTTGAGTTTAAAAACATTGTGTATATGGTCTAGACACTATAATATAGTCTTTCTTAAAGGTTAGTAATTTTTTTAGATATATTTGATATATATTTGTATTTAAAATATATACGAAATAATGAAAAATTGTTAAGACGTGAAGAAAATAATGAAATAATAAGCAAACAAATATGAATAAAGTTATTTAAATGAAAGTCCACAAAATAGTTTGATCATTATAGTGACTTTATAAGCAAGAAAAAAATATGAAAACACGTGAAACTAAAATAAAAAGTAGTGTGTTTTCTTGTTTGCCGTGAGTATTTATAAAGGTTCACGGCAAAGGTCATGTTTGTCGTGAGCCTCTGAGGAGGCCCATGGCAAAGGCCATCTTTGCCGTGAGCCTCCACTAGCTCACGGCAAACATTGTTTTTCGAGAGAGAAAAAATAGAAAAAATAAAATTTAGTGGGAGAAAAAAAATGACACGTGGGCAAGATTTGCCGTGAGCCACATCTGGCGGCTCACGGCAAAGGCGCCCACAGCCCTTTACCTCTCCCTCCCACCCACACAATTCACACTTTCACACACACACCGCCGCTAGCCGCCAGGCGGCGCCGCCGCCGCCGCCGCCGTCGCCGGCCGCCTCCCCCGTCGGCCACGCCAACTGTGCCAGCGCCTGCCACGTGAGGCCAGGCCGCTGGCCAGCCATGCGAGGCCAGGCAGCCGGCCAGCCGCGCTAGCCAGCCGATGACAGCCAGCCTCGCCTCCCCTACGCCAGGTAGGCTGGCCAGGCCAGCCGCTGCCGGCCAGGCCAGCCGCGCCAGCCAGGGCAGGGCAGGCCGCGCCAGGCCAGGCCGCGCAAGGCCACGCTAGGCCAGGCCAGGCCGACACCGGCCCCGAGGTCTGCTGCCCCCGACGCCAGACAGTCGTTCACTCGAGGTGAGAATTGCTCCTCACAGTGCTTGTTAATTCGCATATATGTTAATTTGTGGTGGACTAGCGAGATCTTTTGGACAGGCTTTTTGATAAAGTGGCGGAGCGGGTGAAGGGCGAGTTATGGGTAAGTTGACCTCACACTACATTACTCTATTCATTGCATTAAGAGCATATAAGCATTATATGTATATGCAGGATTTCTTCAGGTGCGAGGATGGATATGAGGCAGAGGCGCAGGGGTAATGCTCATAGAGCCTGCAAAAAGCTAGTGCACGACATGCATTATGAGGCGCGCATCCAGGCTATCATTAATTACCACGCAGAAGTGCTTCACACGAGGGTCACCAAGGAGGAGGCAAGAAAGATGACGCTGAACAGGGGGCAATACCTCCAGGTAACTAACAACCTTGATGACTCTTCTTTCCTGAGAATAAACATGCTTAATTTGATATTCTACGTTCAATTCATGTCTTGTAGGCACCTGTTAGTTGGTGTAATAATCACGCACCAACCTGGGAAAGAATTATGGATAGGTGGTGCTCTGTTGAATGGCTGGAGAAGCACAACCTTGCCCGGAAAAAGCGTTTGAAGATGCAAGGACCAGCGCACCATCAAGGCGACCGAAACCTCAGGGCATTTGCGAAAACATGGGTAAGCGGATACCTTTCTTTGCTTTGATGCTAGACATAGTGATAAATATCTAACAACCTTACACTCATTGTCCGCAGTATGATTCACATGGTGGCCAGCCTTGTGACGAGGTGAAGGCGTACGCTTTAGCTCACATGGACAAGGCGACGGCAGACACTGGCTTCAACATGGAGACCCTGGCCTCAGCGTACACCAATCCGACAATCGCCCCACGGCTTAGTGCGTACACACAGAGGGCAAGGGAGGTCCATGGGTCGGAGTACGATCCAAGCATCCAGAACTTTGATGGACGAATCGTCATGGAGGTAGGAGGAGGCAAAAAGCATGGGCGTTACTGGATGGGTGACGGCATGATCGACTCGGCCTTGACGCCAAGACTCTCCGAGATTCGAACAAGGGCGTCATGCGGAAGCGATGCCATACGCCCAAGACAAACCGTTGACCAGATGCAGATAACGAGTC
The DNA here is from genome assembly GCA_015342445.1 of Digitaria exilis. Taxonomy (NCBI): domain Eukaryota; kingdom Viridiplantae; phylum Streptophyta; class Magnoliopsida; order Poales; family Poaceae; genus Digitaria; species Digitaria exilis. The sequence continues at coordinate 9,299 of JACEFO010001030.1, forward strand.
TACATGTTATTTTTGTTTGCTTTGGGCTTTTTTAAATTCTAACACTATTAATTTAAATTCTAACATATATTACATTGCAGGCCCAGCTACAAGAAGAGATGAGCCAACGGGAGCAAATAGAGGCCTCCATGAGCCAGATGTACCTTTGGATGCAGAATGTGGGTGCTCAGATCTCTATACCTCCGCCACAGATTCAATTGTACCCAGCGCCTCGTCAACACACACATGTGAGTATATATGAATGCTTTAGTTTGTATGTTGGTAACTTAATTCTTCCCCCACATGTGCAATATATTATTATTTGTGCAGGGTCTATCGGCGGCATCAAATGATCCTGATCCTAATATGTCGCCTGGTGCTACTGTGTCGCCTTGGGGGACTTGGGGATCTCAGCCAACGCCACGAGGCCCACCTGCTACTGTGTCACCTTGGGGGCATTGGGGCTCTCAGCCGTCTCAGCCGTCTCCGCCGCCGGAGGAAAACCCACAGGATCTGGATCTATCCACACCCTCCCCCTCCAACCCTTGGGAACGAAGGCCGCATTACTAGGTAGTGAACTTGTTGCCGTTTGATTGAACTTGATAATGTCGTGGTTGAACTTGGTTTGGATGTCGTCGAACTCTATTGTTTGTCGTTGAACATCTAGTTTACCTTTCTCGTTGTGTAATAAATATTAACTATGTGTGGTTGTGCAATGTCTATATAAACTGCCTGTAATGCTCATTGTGATGACTATATGGTTGTGCAATATATATGTAAACTGTCTGTGTGATATATTTTTTATTGGGGTATCATATACAAAAAAAACAGAAAAAAAAAATAGGCCCAGGTGTCATTCTTTGTCGTGAGGAATTGACCCAAGCTCAGGCAAAAGGCTCCTTTGCCGTGAGCCAGTGGTCCAGGCTCACGGCAAAGAGCCATTTCTGGGCAATTCTTGGCTCTTAGGCTCTTTGCCGTGAGCATGGGCCCTGGCTGACGGAAAGGAAACATGTTTGCCGTGAGCCCGGACTCTGGCTCACGGCAAAACATGCATTGCCGTGAGCCAGGACTTTGGGCTCACGGCAAACAGGATGTTTGCCGTGAGCCCAAAGTCCTGGCTCATGGCAAACATGCTCCCTTTGCCGTGAGCCTGGGCGCTGGCTCACGGCAAACAACCGAGCTGGCCTCACTAACGCCGTTGCTCGACGTCATCGTCAAATTTGTTTTGCCGAAGGGATTTTTTGGCTCACGACAAAGGTTTGCCGAGAGAGTGATATATGGCTCACTGCAAAGGTCCCTTTGCCGATAAGTTTTTTGCCGTGCGGGTACAGCAAAGGCTTTACCGTGAGTTTTTTGGCCCTTTGCCGTAAGCATTGGGACTCACAGCAAATAAGCCGAATCCGGTAGTGCAGTTTGCTTAAGGTCGTTGCGGAATGTGGACCAGATCCATTGATCCGAGAGACGACAGCTGTTTTCGCAGTTGTTAGGGATGTGAACAGATTAAATTTGTTTCTTATTCCCTTCTTATTATGACCTTAAAACACTCCTACGGTCCTTTTGCTACGGTGCATTTGCTAACGCGTGATGCGTTGCATGCATGCAGCTTTTGCTAACGCGTGTGAATGTCCACTTTTGCACATCTTTTGAAACACTCCTACGGTGCTTTTGCAAACGCGTGCATTGCCGGGAGAAATATATAGCTCAGGACCCTAGGTGCTTCTCAGTAGCGACGCATCAGGCTGCCTGAGCCCTGAATGTCTCTTTAGCGAAAAGAATATGTCAGGGAATCTATGCTTTTATGTGTCGATCGTTTGTTGTTACAAAAACACGTTGTCTTAGTGCGCTGCACGCAGCGTGGCAAACTAACTTTCAAAATTAAGAAGAACGACCCAATAAGATGGCATCTTCAATTCGTTCAGTATATATTGAGATATGATCCGATGCTACAGCAGCGCCAAGCCAGAGTGAGTTTTAGCCATCTTAGTTGCGTTGGGTCCATCAATCAATCCAGAGCTTGTTTCCTAATCCTCCCCTATATAGTAGCAAAGCCAAACCCAGCATGGTGGATTCCAAGGACTTATGGGCCGGGCTTGGGTCAGCCCTGGCGGTCATAGTCGGACTCATCACCATGTTCCTGAACATCGTCAGCATCAGACTGTTCATCAACAGGATCGGCGCCTTCTTGAACCCATACATGCAAATCACCATCCACGAGTACGAAGACGACGGTGTCGAACGCAGCGAGTTCTTCCTCGCCGTCGAGGCCTACCTCTCGAAATACTGTGCTAACAAGGTGCCCAGGCTCAAGGCCGAGCTCAGCAACGACAAACGGAGGACCCATGTCTCCGTCGACGACGAGCAAGAGATCCAAGACACCTTCACCGACGGCGTCAGCGGCGGCGCCACGCTCCAGTGGTACGCTCTGACAGTGTACCCAAGCTCCCAAGTGATCATCTCCCGTCCCGGTGATGAAAAGCGTCGCTTGTACAGAGTTTCCTTCCACAAAAAGTTCCGTGCAGCCGTCCTCGACTCCTACCTGCCCAATGTCTTTGAGAAAGGCCGTGACGTCATCGCCAAGAACCGCCAGCTCCGGCTCTACAGCAACAGCGCAGGCTGGAACACCCGGGGCACCGACGTGATGACGTGTTGGAGCCACGTGGTGTTCAAGCACCCGGCCACGTTCGACACCCTCGCCATGGACCCCAAGGTGAAGGAGGCCATCATGGATGACCTCAGAGCCTTCAAGGAAGGGAAGGACTACTACGCCAAGGTCGGCAAGGCATGGAAGCGTGGGTACCTGCTGTTCGGACCTCCGGGCACTGGCAAGTCCACCATGATCGCCGCCATGGCTAACTTCCTCGAGTACGACGTCTATGACCTCGAGCTCACCGCGGTCGAGAGCAACAGCGTGTTGCGGAGCCTCTTCATCGAGACGACGGGTAAGTCCATCATCGTCATCGAGGACATTGATCGCTCCGTCAACATTACCAGCACGAGCAAGGAGGACTATGGTGCCAAGCTGACACTTTCTGGGATGCTCAACTTCATCGACGGGCTGTGGTCGGCTTGCGGCGGCGAGCGCATCATCGTCTTCACCACCAACAACAAGGACAAGCTTGATCCGGCGTTGATTAGGCGAGGGAGGATGGACAGGCACATCGAGATGTCTTACTGTCGCTACGAGGCTTTCAAGATGTTGGCTAACAACTATTTGCACATCGAAGAGCACCAGTTTTTTGAGCTGTTTGGTGAGATACAGCAGCTGCTGGAGGAGGTCGACATGTCTCCGGCGGATGTTGCCGAGCATCTGCTCACCAAGAGGAAGGATACTGATGCCTGCCTCAAGGCTCTCGTGGTGGCTCTGAAGAATGCCAAGGATGACAAGGATAAAGCTAAAGCCAAAGAACAAGTTGTTGAAATCCATGGAGAAACCGGAGGCAGTCCAAGCTAAATGAACGAGGCATAGGAGAACAAGATCACCAACGCTGCCACAACATCATAACCACTGACATGGCACCCTATTTAATGAAAATAAAACTCTCACTAAGAATGGCCTAAGTCATGTACATGTAGAGTTTATTGTTAAAATATTGTGTTTCTAATTATGTATGTTTGGTGAAATAAATACAGTGTTAATCATGTACATAAGCATGAAGGATAACAGTTTATTTGTTAAAATATAGTGTTGTTAATTATTGGGTGTGCATTGGGGCCTCTGACCGTTCGAATTCAGATAGCTATATTTATAGATGTGGGAAGAGGTTTCACACGTTAGTCCTAGTTACGGTGCCACATAGCCTTTTCCAAAATTTTGGTCCTGGTCACGTCACATCAATTTTGGGGAAAAATTAAAATTTTAGAAAAAAAAATGCAATTTTCCCAATTTTGAGATAAAAAAAATGTTGTATATTATATATATGTATTTCCTGACAAGCATCAAAACGAAATATGTATTTCCTAACTTGTGTTTCTATGTTTATATTCCAATGGAATATTTCATTGTTTCTTTCCAATTCTATAATTTGTATATGCAATAATTCATTCTTTCTTTACAATTCCTCATTTCTAAAAAGGTATAACCAAGACACATACCAAACGTAATTCACATATAATTTAGTACATGTTTTCTATCGAATTTCTGCAATTCTTAATGCAAATACCAAACACCAAACATAGGTATATCTCATATTATGTTCCTAATACAAGTACCAAACAAAGTTATATCTCATATTATGTTCCTAATGCAAATACCAAACAAAATTATATCTCATAGTTGAATAAGATCATAGTCACCAAATAGAATATATTAAATCTCATTGCTCCACCACGAACGGCCCAAATCACGAACTGTGAACAAAACGAGACATGTTTAGGCACCGCCACATTCATGTTGAACAAAGAGATATCAGAGTTTCAGAAATCAGAAGTGTTCCAATTTTTGTCGCTCCTTAGCATACCTTTTATTGTACCTTTTGCCTTTTTGCTTGGCATATCTAGAACACACAGCCATGAGCCATGCCAAGTTCCAAGGAGAAATAGAAGAAAGGCAAGCTGGTCCATGAGTCAAAATATGGTGTCTATTTTCATCCTTCCACCTTAAAGTTACAGCATAATCTTTGTCCTGCTGTGCAGAGTAGCCGGCCAATATATTGTGTGCTACATTACATGAACTCAAGAACCAAAATTAATCATTTAAGAGGTAATATGAAACATAAGAACCAATGACGAAACTCTATTGAGTGACCCTCAGTTCACTTGTACTACAGCCAGACAGCTCAGCTTTTCAGGATATACCACACAGGCTCAACTGTGGTGACTAGCCTGTAGGGGTCACTTGGACTTTGGGGAGAGCACCTCGACTCCACCCATGAAGGGTCTTAGCGGCTCTGGAATCACAATTGACCCATCCTCCTGCTGAAAATTCTCAAGAATGCATACTATCAGACGAGGCACTGCAACAGCTGTTGCGTTGAGTGTGTGGACAAATTGAGTTGGCCCTCCAGCTGCCTTCCCTTTCTTGGCGCTTGGCAGTGGAGGCTCTGAGGGTGCTGGACGGTAACGGATGCCTAGCCGCCTACTTTGGTAGTCTGTGCAGTTCGATGCGCTGGATATCTGCAAGTTTTCATCAGGAACCATCAGCGCAATTGCGAGAAATGGGACAAGGACAAAAACGGTGAGACGAGGGGCCTCGAATATTTGTCCTTACCTCACCATATCGCTCTAAGCCTGGCATCCACGCCTCAATGTCAAATTTCCGGTAAGCTGGTGCACCCAAATCTCCAGTTGCCATATCCAAAGTTCTATTAGAAAAGGGAATATTGGCATTGGTGTTAGTAAACATTCATGGCAATAAAATTGATTCGGATAGGGCACAGGAACAAGAAGGAACAGGACGTACTTGAAATGAAGTCCAAGTGATGCATAAAGATCTTCTTCAATAGTAATAAGTTCTTCATGCCATTTGTCACTTTCCTCTGGCCGGCAGAATATGAACATTTCAACCTTGCTGAATTGATGTACTCGGTAGAGGCCCCTGTTCAGGATAAAAGGACATAAACTTGGCAACTTTACAAGGCACTGTAAAATAAATCTCAATGCAGAGCCAGTGAAAATTCTGCTTATCAGTTACACTTCTATGCCTTAAACAAAATAGAAAAACCACATAAATCTCAGTACACCTAATTTTTTATTCTATGGTGAAATTTCATAAATCAGTAAACTGATCACTCATAATCTTTAAGGTAAAAGGAGAACAAACCAACCTAGTGGCAGCACCTGCTGCACCAGCTTCAGTGCGAAAACAGTGTGAATAGGCTACATATTTTAAAGGCAATGTAGATTCGAGAAGTATTGAGTCCATGTGGATGCCTCCAACAGGAATTTCAGCAGTTCCTATGAGACACTGATCGCTGTTCTCAATTGAATAGACCTACAGAGTAAAGTGTAAGTAATCATATTAGCACCAATGAAACAACTAGTCAAAATGTAACTCTTCTGAGGAAGAGAAAAGGTACTGAAATTGTTAAATTGAACACCACAGTAACCTGGAATGCATATAAGGGACAAACAAATACTACTACTAAGGAAAGGGTGAACCTTGGAGCACGTGGCCAAGTTTTTTAAAATTTGGCTGTCTTTTTGAAATTGAAGATTTGAGATTCGAAATGATAGGATTAGATTTATCTTGAAAATTAGTTCAATGTTTCCATAGCATTACAATTTCACTGATACTTTGTGATAGGTATATTATAATATAAATGAGTGGCCATTCTTATGCTTTGAATGTTAATGCCCAACGCAGAAACTCATTTGCTATCACAGGGACTACTCTGCATTCCAGAATACCAAACAGATGCTGATGCAAACATATGACAATAACAAAATCTACTCATTAGACAAAGGTATGCTAGATTGGCTGTTCTCATATCATTTATGATGTAAATAACTAATAGATGACAGAGGAGATACCTGAGTGTTTTGGGCCCTTGGCTGGAAGCCGCATTTCTCAACAACAGATGACCGCACGATCTCTGGAGTTATGAGTGGCGTGAAACCTTTCTTTGAGACCTCTGAAATAGCCCAGTTTACAAGGGCCATCTCCAGCAAAACAGCTTCATTCTTTAAGTAGTAGAACTTTGAACCACTGACCTGGGCAATATGGTATGAAACTTTGTCAAGAAAGGAACAGAAAAACCAGTTAATACATCCACTTACATAAGAACTTCATAAGATAAGACAAAGATCATTTTTCAGAGAAAAAGTCAGACCGATTTACTTAATGTCATGCATTTCGAGTTTTGGTATCCCGACAGATCTTTAAGTGAACAACTTGCTACAATGTGTTTAAACAGAGTAGAAGTAAAGTTGTCATAGTTATACCTCAGCTGCTGCATCAAAATCAAATAAATCAAGTTCCTTTCCCAGCTGAAGGTGATCCTTGATTGCGAAACCAAAGCTCCTCTGACTTCCTACCTGCACAGGTAAAACAAAAGAAATTATAGAATGTACAAAGTGAAAGGTAGCACTAAATATATACAGCACGCTACCTGCTTCCTGATAACAGAGCTTTCCTCACCGCCTACAGGTACATCTGGATGTGTAGTGTTAGGAATACTTTGAGCTTCAAGTTGAAGCTTATCGGTCAGCTCAACAAGATCCTCTTCAAGTCCAGTAAGTGCCTCTTTCAGGTTCTTGCCTGCAAAAACTCAAAATGAGTAAAAATAAATATAATGGTGAATCATTTACCTTCTTGCTTGATTTTTTTAAATAAATACGTATTCTACCTTCTTCAACAAGGGCTTGGCGAACAGATGGGTCTAGTTTCCCTTTCATCTTGTTAGCAACGGCATTTCTTTCAGCTCGGAGCCGTTCAACCTCCTGCCATCTGTCATAATTAGAAATTGTTGCCATGGTTCTGTTACCACCATATTACAGTCTGCAACTGAATAGCCAAATGTGTTCATCAAATATGTGAGTTGACACGTCTAACTATTGCCTATGTGTTTGGCAGAAGATAAAACTTTTATGAAGGAACTATCTAATGGAACTAGCAGATGTGCATAATTAACAAAATTGCACATGAACAAGGATCAAGTACCTGAGGATCTCAAAAAATTGCACAGATTACCTTTGCTATCATAAATGACAACCATAAACATGCACAGGATTTGTATTGAGTTCCTACATTCGACTTTCACGGGGAATGAACTTGTTAAAATCCAAGTCGTCTTATGTGATCATTAGATTCGAATGGAATTAGCAGGTGATCTGATTGAATGTCAATCTAATGTATTTTAAAAAACTATGAACTATGCTAACACAAAATTAGTCTGGCTACAAATAAACATCTCGATTTATGTCCAGTCTGCTTGCCAGAAAAATACCACAAGGCACAATAGCCACGCCAATAAATAGTCCTTACACAAGGAGTTAAACTGCAGTTGTTCGTCAAAAGCATTTATTTAATAAGCTGAAACAACAGTTCAGAAGTAATTTCAGATGAAATCTTGTATCGCATGAAAATTGTAGCAATTATCTAGACACCACCCTAAGGCATCGCAGTTCACACACCAGAGTGACCTACTCAAAGTGCAAGCTTTTCAATTGGAGTATTTCCCAATCCAACACAGCATAATCAGAAAGCTTCCCCAATTGGAACAGAAAGCACATTGTGAGCTCCTGACCTTCTGCAACGCGAGGTACTGATCGTAGAGCTCGAGGACGAGGTCGAGATTGGCGGCGGAGTTCCTGCTCCGGATGTTGTCAGCGACAGTGTCCCGGTTGTCCCGGATCCATTTGAAGTCAATCGATGCCTTCCACTGCGGCCTCACCGCACCACCGCCACCTCCACTTGCCCCGCCGCCACTGCCTGCAGCCAAAACCGAAGCTTATGTGTCTGGATGAGGATGAATCAACAAATGAAGGCTAAATCTCATACCTTTGGTGTCGGGCTCGACGGCGGTGGTGGCGGCGGCGGCGGATGCGGAGGAGAGGAGGCGGGGATGGGGGCGGCGGAGGAGGGAGCGGGTCAGAGTCCGGAGCGGAGAGAAGGAAGCAGTGGCGGCGGAAGAGGTGGAGAGGAAGCGGCCGCAGGTCAGCATCTCGCCGGCGTGGTGAAGGTGGCCGGCGGCGGCGGGCCGGCGGATAGGTGACGGGGATAAGAGGAGGGTGGGGGTTTTGGGGCCACGTGGGCAGAGACTTGGCAATAGAAAGAGTGAATGCCAGCCGTCCAGATCTGACCTGGTGGATCGGATGGTTGTCCAATTTTTCTTTTACTTCTTTTGATAGCAAGACCATCAATTAGGCCTATTTAGATGGTGAAATTTCAACAAGATTTTTCACACTAAGCACCATGAATACAGTCCCATAAGCACCAAGGAATAAATATGTTATATGGAGTAGTATTCTTGCAATTATCCATTTCAAAGAGAAATAAATAATCAGTTTGATCATATTACCAAAGAAAATTTAGCAAATAAGGTAAACACCTTTGATCACGACTTCATGTCAAGTGTTGTATATGAGAAGGCCTTGTGTCATGTATTTGTTCAAAAAGTTGAATGGGTAAAAATACATATAAATTTTCAAAGTTTTAGCAGTCGACAAAGAAAATTATACAGTAATACGTAAAGTATGAAAAGAAGTAACAATGGAGGGAATTTAGCTTGTATTCTAGTTGGAGCGTCCTAAACCATCAAAATGATTTAGAGTTCTCGTCAAATTAAAAAAAAAATCAAGTTCAAACATTAAGTCAAACAAATAGCTAAAAGTGAACAGACCTGGAGTCATCAGTCATGTCATAACGTGCATAGTTCATCGACATATTGATCAAATCCTAATACATATAAAAATATTTTTTCGTTACGAATAAATGTTCATTCATAAAATAGCTTTTATGGTAATTTTTGGGGTTTGTAAATGGTTTTTTACTAGGTTCGTGCCCGTGCGTTGCTACGGGTAGCAAAAATTTAATGACTGAATAACATAACATCGCTAAAGACAATAATTCGGTGATATAGTTATGTTGTTGTAAAAACAAAACAATAAAATCCTTCAATCCCTGTTCTAAAATCCTCTAAAATCCTTACGCTGATAATATGGTTTTGTTGTTGTTAAACATAACAATATAATTCTTCAATTCCTGTTCTGGAATCCTTAAAAGATATATTTTTTTAGAAATATATTTTATATATCAATCTAAAATCCATAATAAATTTATTATTAGAAGTGGAACAACCATGAATTTGATGGGAAAAGTCACACAAGCGGCTTGAGCTCCCCTCCTATTTACCCTGGATATAGATCAGCATGTTCTTGTACGAGGTAGCCATAAATGACGTAATAGTTTACGGGTGATAAAAATTCAGCATAATATAAGCATGGTAAAAATGTTGTGCCATTTTGACGTCAATTGAAATTCAGAAGCATGAACTTTTATTTTACATTATTGACCTGCACCCATGCACAGGAGTTTTGTGACATACAAAATGGCCACTTCTAGTGAATCACTTTTAGTTTACATATAAGGCAAAATCAAGTGTCAATCCATGAATACAGAAAGAACAGCATATCATTTTTGCAACAAACCCGGCTACAGGTTACAGTCAAGGAAACGGATCTGTAAGGTGTTACAACATATCATTTTTATTGCCGGATGCGGTGTAATAAGAGATTAATCAAATTATTCTGAGTTCGAATCAGAGCAATATGATGTATGGAAGCTATTTAACTGCGACAGGGCCACAATAACAGCTGTAATTTTCATAACAATTTTTAAATTACAAAGTAGCAGCTGCATTTTTAGAACTACAAATATCAGCTACATTTTCCATACCAATAATTTCAGGACTACAGGCAGCTGCTGCGTTTAAATTATCAGGAGACCATGTCAGTTGACATGCTTAAAAAAAAAACAGAATCCAATCATTAGTATACATACCAATATAGCCTGAATATTAACAACTTGAAGGTGCCAAACATTTCGATTTTGTAGCTACACGTGCACAAAACAAAATTCACTCATAGCTCCATCAGATTAACAGGGTAACAAACAGCTGCCATGGGAGCAAGCAAAATATTGAGATTACTAAGCACCTGAACCAGGAAATAAAGCATAATAACCTAGAAAATAAAGAAAAATAAATGAAGAAACAAAATCTGGTTGCATACCCTTCTTTCATCTTATAAGTGAGCCTTCACGCTTTATCAAGACGGCCCAGCAAGCACAACCCCCTCATGAGCGTGTTTATGCCACACCATTTGGTGATCCTCTTCTTCTCTATCTCTGCCATGATCTCAAATGCCCTGACCATATCTCTACCTATACAGTGGCTATTGATTAGAGAATTGTACATGACAATGTCAGGTCTGATACCCTACTCACAGCCTTGCTAAACAATCTATCTGTCTCCTGAACTTAACCCTTTCCGACAATGCATATATCAATGACGTGTAGGTCACCACAGTCACCTCCTTTCCTAGACATCCCTTCAAACACCTCCAATGCCTTTTGCCATTACACTATTTGCATTACCCACTGATTAATATATAGTAAGTGAACATGTCTGGAAAAGACCATTCCTCTCCATCTCCTCAAGACCTCAAGCACTGCATGAGCATCTGGTGCACGTCCAGCCATGACCACATGCACAAGTAAATTACATGTTGTGACTATCATCTGCCATATCCTCCCGATATTGCAGTGCAACATCCGGTCTGCCCACTGTCACAGTAGTGCAACATCCATCTGCCCCCTGTCACGGTAGCCTCTAATCAATGCATTATACATCACCGCAGTTGGCTTCACTTCTCGTCAGCATTTCGTCGCACACGTTGGCTGCATCCTCTCTTGCACTGCTAAGAGATCACAATGGCGTAGGTGTATCTGCTAGGGGCGATGCCACTGCGTTCCCGCATCTTGCACAAGACCTCCAGCCCCCCATACCCGGCCGCGCGCGCAGAAGCAGGCGATGATGGTGTTGCAGGTGCTGTCGGCATACCTCCCAGACTCCCAGTATAACCTGCTTCGGCTCCTTGCCGTCGGCCTTCTGCTCCGGTCTTTGCAGTGGGGAGCAGGACGTCAACCGCTGCCCGAACCTCGCAGCAGCCCATGCGGTGGCCAGCGATGTTGCCTCGCCATCGATGGGGGCTTGGACAGATGGAGTCCTCTGCCCGTGTCCTGACCAGACGTGTGGACGGAGGTCTCCATGGGGACGGATTGGAGATGAGGTGAGAGGTTGAGGGGAAGGGAGCGTCGACGACGACGGCGGGGTAACCTGGCGTGGATGGTCGCAACCACGGGTCCGGGGTCGTCGCAATACAACAATACGTTGATAAGTATAGATATAGAGAGTTTCGACGAGGGAAAGGTCAGGTGGTCAACCAAAACGCATCCTCTGGCACCCTCCCACCGTCACCCGCGCATCCTCCGGCGACCACCACCACCACCGACCCACCCATCTCCCCCCGCCGGCCGGCGGCGATGTCGCCCCGCGGCGGGCAATCCTACGGGTTCCCGATCTACTGCGCGGCCTGGCTCCCCCTCGCCCACATCCTCAAACCGGACCCACCCGCCACCGACGCGGACGCGGATGCCTCCACCCCGTCCCCTCCGCGGCCCCCCATGGCCGCGCTCGGCGGCGGCGGCGGGGAGGGACGGAGCGGCGTGCCCAACAAGCTCGTCGTGGCCTCGCTGGACCCCACCGTCCCGGCGGGGGAGGAGGCGGCCCTCTGCCCCGAGACGGTGAGCGATCCATCCGTCCCTCGCTCTCCCAGATCCCGCCCCGATCCACGCTGTGGGGCTCGAGGATCCCGTGCTGATTTGGTGTTTCGTGGCGGTGGTGGTTGTGCGCAGGTGGTTCAGGTCAAGACCAAGGAGGAGGTGCCGTACAGGATGGCCGTCCATCCCCGCGGCGACGGCGTGCTCTGCGCCTTCCCCAATGGGTGCAGGTACGTGCGCTCTCATCTTGGGGCTTGGGCCACCTCTTCGGAGATCGGTACTCATGTTCACTGTGTTGGTGATCAAAATGTGATACATTTGTGTCTTCCATGCTCTGCTCCGGTAGCGTGGGTAATTGGTTAGTTTGTGGCTCCTGATGTTGGTTGAGCTCAGAACAACTCATAGAAAGTGTCTTATGAAATTTTAACCGATTGGCAAATAAGCTTTGGCTAGTGATAGTTTCTTGGTACAGGAAATGCGTTGTGATGTAACATAGGCTAATTCCACTAGAGAAGATACCTTCTAATGTTGATGCCTAATGGGGATTTTGGTTATTGTGAATTGTCTTGTTATTTGGCCTGGGCAATTCCATTCAAGATTCTTGTTTGCAGCTTGCATTTGGGTCATGTTGGAATTAGTTCCTGCTTCTATGGCTAATTTAGTATATTGTTATTAAATTTTTTATGGCTTATATTGAAGCATAGTTTGGGTGTGCAGCTTGCTTTGTTGTTAATATCGATGAATTAATGGTTCAGAAATTATCAGGGGCAAATGTACCTGAATTTTGTGCCAGCCATCTTATATTCCACAAAAGATAATGGGGGTGTACTCTTTTTTTCCTTCCCCTTAAACATGGAAATTTTGCCTTCGTAGTTTTAACTATGAAAACACTCATGTAGGTTGTATCGATGGGAATCACAGGAAGAAGATGAAGTACATAAGCTAGCTTTGGAGCCTGACCAGGAAGCATTAGCAGAACTGAAAGATGTTGGTTTGCAGTTGGCCGTATCATTCAGTGGAGAAGGTTCAATACTTGCCACTGGTGGTGAGGTAATTGATATGGCATACTTTTCATTGCATTTTACTTAGTAGCTCTTAAGGAAAGTTTTGTAGTTTAGTTTCTTATTATTTCCTTTCCTACTGTGAATATGTCTGAAGGAACACTCTAGGTACTTCAAGTATCTATCTGGTTTGGAGTATATTCCACTTTTCAGCTTTGTTTTATAAACTATCTGGTTTTTGCTCTTCTGAATCTGACATCATAAATTTTGAACAGTGCCTCTACTCTGTAGTTGTTTTTAGGTGTGCTAAAAATTGATATTATTCATTGTCGTCATGCAGCAAACAATTTAAAGTATGGACTATGATCATCATGAGCAACACTTTTGCATACAAACTAATTGTAGTCAAACAATTAATTCATTTTGGCTACTTAATAAGAATTTGAAAAAATTGACAGCAGTATGTATGTGAGATTCGGATAGTTAGTTGAGGTAACTGAAGAGGTGGCTTATAGCGTTTATGGTGCACAAATATTTGGTAACAGTAAAGTCAGAGGGCACAGGGCGTTTCTAATAAGTGAATGAGATTGTAGTTCTTTAACATATGGAGAGTCAAACTAACATTTGGTAGTTCCTGAGATGTGCTTTTCTTATGTTCTTATGTAGTACTTTTGATAGTTTATCCATTGCTATCCACTTCTAACAATCACTTCATACTGGCAGAAAAAGTCTCAAGTAGATAAACCCTTTTTTTGTATAACACAAATCTATTATAATTGCGCAGTGCGAATCTGTTTTGCATCCATTTAAGTAGATAACTCTTTTGTATAATCTTGCATTTATTCTTTTACGATTTGTTAATGGTTTCTTGTTTCCTGGAGCATCTGTTATGGCTCTGAAAACTTATGATTATTTACATATATATACTTCTGTCTATATTTTGTAGGACGGGCATTTAAGGGTCTTCAAATGGCCTGCCATGGGATCCATTCTCACAGAAGCTGATACTAAAAGATCAATTAAGGATCTTTGTTTCAGGTGAAAAACTGGCAATTAAACTTTATGTTCTCATTTGAATATTGTTTGCAAGATACTGACGGAATTTGTGTTATTGGAACATGCTTTCAGTTCGGATGAGAAGTTTCTTGCTGTGAATAGAAGCAGTGGGCCATGTAAAGTGTGGGATTTGAAGTCATCAGAAGTTGTAGCTAACCTGACAAGAGAAGCAGTGAGTGTCTTAGAAGAAGCGCATCGGTTTACTCATTCAGCATCATTTTCTTTTTGAAAGTCATGATTCAGTATCATTAAGTTGATCATGTTTTTATCTTATTTGTAAGTGAGTTTCTTATCTGTACATTTCCAGGGAGAAATATTTGGATTCTGCAGATTTTCTAATAATACTGACAGCAGTAACATCTTATTTATAACAGCAATGCAAGGTGACATTAAGATTTAAGTTGACCTTGTTTCAAATCACAGTTGTTAATGAGCTTGAGCCATGACAGTAACAGAATAATGCTGCTTTTTAGGTGATTATGGGAAAATAATATCTTGGAATACTACCTCATGGACAAGAGTTGGATCAAAGAAAATAACTCGGGAGGCTATTTCAGCTTTCACCGTGACACCTGATGGTGCTCTTCTTGCAATGTGGGCATAGAATCATATTGTTGGCATTCCATTTCATATAGTATTTAGTTTTGGGAGATAATATTCCTGTAACTTCTTGGTAATCTTTTTTTTCCCTTGATATATAGTGGAACAATTGAAGGAAGTGTCATTGTACTAGGGTCAAAAAATATGCGAGCACTCGTGACAGTTAAAAAGGCGCATCTTGGCATTGTTACTACGCTAGCCTTCTCTGACGATTCAAGGTTAGTATCTTCATTCTGCGTTTCAGTAAATGAATGCTAAAAAGTCAATTTATTAATGTAGTTGATTTACGTCATTTCAGAACCTTGCTGTCAACTTCCTTTGACTCAACTGCAAGAGTGACATCAGTCGGGCCCCCAAAGAGTAAGAGTATGTGACATCTTTAGTTCTTAGATTTATTTCTCCCAGCCATTCTCTGCAATAGCCCTATGCTAAATATGGATGCTTGTGTCTTGACAGGTACAAGTATATGGCCCGTGCTTCTAGTTATCATTCTAGCAATTTTGGTTTACTACTGTATGCAGCACAAGGAGGAGCTCTTGGCAATGTTGCCACTTTGACATAGATTTTTATTCAGGCACTACTGATCATCCCATAACATTATTGCCTTTGTGATTACCTGTACCCGGTATTATTTAGAGATTGAGCAATTTTTGTTTAGGCCATATTTGATCTAGGACAGCGAACAGCAAAAGGCGTTCCAGCCTTTACCTTGTCAAAGCTTGTATAAAAAGGGCCATGTACTCATATTTTTAGAGGCTCAGAGCTTATAGTTGATGGGCGCAAGTGATAGTCGTCTGTAGCTATGTTTCTTCGTGCTCAGGGGCGGATCCAGCCAGCGCCCATGAGGGGGGCTGATCAAGCCTTGTTCATCTTCGTCCACCTCCTTTGCCTCTTCTTCTTCTTTTCTCATTTTTTTCTTCCCTTCCTCCTCTTCGCTCCAAGGAGATGCAGCTGCCAGGGGGCTGCAGCCCCCCCCCCCCCCCCCGATCCGCCACTGTTCGTGCTCACGTACGAGTTACGATGTTGTGCGAAAAGTCCAATATAGAGGGTCTGAAAACAATTTATTTTGTATGCTCAAACAATTCGTTACACATATTAAAGTTGTATGAAAAATATTTTTAACAAAAAATGCAGAGAGCTCCTTGGTGCCTATACATGTCATGACCAATCTTTGCCACTATGCTTAGTGTCTCTTTTTACACGCATATGTATTCGTCAATGGTGTCAACTTTGTTCACTGTATCCCAGCAGTGACGTGCACTACAGGCAGATGAAACTTCTGGGTGAACACATGCTGCAGCAAACTTGAAGGACAAGCATCTCAAAAGGGTCAACATGTGCACTACATGACCTTATCCAGATGTGCACCTAGGCCATGTTCAGATTTCCAACTATTCACTATTCATTGCAACTTTTCACTATTCATTCCAACTTTTTACTATTCCTTCCTCACAAAACACGTTTCCCAGCGAATGCTACAGTGTTTTTCTTATGCTACAGTGTTTTTTCTACAATCTAAACACACCCCTAACGTGGTTTTAGGGGTGGGGGGAGCCAGATCACTTGAAAACCTGAAGGTGATTGTTTTCCGCCTCCATCAGCTCATACAGAAGATTCATCACAACCAACAGCACATACACACTGCAACTTCCACATCTCCGCTTGATGACCAACAACGACCTGCAACAACCGTCCGGTCCAAAAATTTGATGCACACAGGCACTGGCTTTTAGAGATGACAGAGCTGTGCCTACCCTGCCTACTTTAACCTCACACAATTAGCGTTGCAAACGGGAGCATCAATTCAATTTTAATGCGGTGTTAGTGCACTGACAGGGACACGGGCTGTCAGGATAGTTGAGGTGGCATGTCAGCTGGAACTTCCTTCAGAATCCTGAACTGGGGCAGACAAGTCCAACAAGGCAACAAGGTTCTTCAGGTGCAATGCTTGGTGAACTTTAGGTGGATGGGTTGGATACCTAGCATCCAATTCATTCTGGATGGAATTTGGAGCAGAAGAGAACCAATTCTCCGGTTGGCAACTTGACGTTATCCACAAGTAACACATCCGCTTTCATGTTGTGCACTCTCTTGGCATGGTGCCTGCACCTGAATCTTGAGAATGTGAGACTCATGCTTGAAAAAGTATGGTCCTCTAATTCCATCGGCAGCTTTACAAATTGGCCACAAAGCCACAGCACCGACACCTGCAATTCCTATAGTCATGGTGGGTGTGGGTCATAGATTCAGAGAATGCAGGGATTACACACAAAAACAAGGAACAGAAGTGATCCAGACATACAAAGCCACGGCAGAGAACTAGTCCTGCAGTCATGGTGGGTGCAGATCATGATAGATTCAGAGATCATGGCCAAATTTGAGCAGAGTATGTCATCGTCTCATTCAGACGTTCTCCAGGAACAAGGAACAGAGATGATCTAGCACATAACCTCTTTTTGTCAGGAATTTGTGCAGAATATGTCTTCATCTCATTCAGACATTCTCCAAGAACAAGGAACAGAAGTGATCAGACATACAAAACATCTTTTTTCGTCAGGAATTCTTATTTACAACTTCTGACGATCCGCAGTGTATGCACATACTTCAGAGTCTTCAGACTGGTTATTTAGGCCCCGTTTAGTTTCCCAAATATTCCCCAAAAATCCACTATTCATCTAACTTTTCCCTATTCATCCCACCTCTTCTACTCACATATCACTATTCATCTACAGTGTTTTTTTGGTGAACAGTGTATTTTCGGGGAATCTTTCCCCAATCTAAACACACCTTTACTTGTCCAGCTATCATTCACGGAACTAGGAAAGGTGACATTTTTACCTTCCCCAGTGAAAGAAACTCAAAACTTCCCAAACCAACACAAACCTCGCCCGGCGCCCCTCCAATCTCCAAAGGTGTAACTTTTATCCAATCCGCCTCATCGTCGTCATCAACCAGTTGACTGTGCCATCTCATCGGAGCTTACGCCGGCGACCGATGGCCCAGACCTCGCCGGAGCGCGCTGGCAACTCCCGACGCTGAACGAAGCCGATCGCCCAACCCCAACACCGGCCATCTCCATCGCGTCAGAGAACTTCAGAATCCTCATGATCTTGCCGAGCCCCGTCATGTCCTCCTCCCGCCCGCTGCTCGTCGCCGGCGCTCGGAACGACGACACCCCCGGCGGCCACCCCCGCCGCGGCAGCGCCACCATGGACGCCGCTCGCCGGACGGCGGTCCACTCCGGTAGACGACGCTCCAGATCTGCCCGCCGAGAGACACCACCACCGGTGGGGCCCAGATCCGTCTCCGATTCCCCACCTGAAGCAGCAGCCATGGCCGCGGCCGCCGCCGTCTCCGATTCCCCACCTGAGCCGGCGGAGGTGACCTGGACGGGGGCGCGGCAGAGCGGGCAGTTGACGTGGGCGCGGAGCCACGTGTCGATGCACCCGCGGTGGAACGCGTGGCGACACCGCGGCAGCAGGCGCAGCGTCTCGCCGTCCCTGAACTCGGCGAGGCACACCGCGCAGCTCCCGTCGCCGTCTTCCTCCGCTCCGGCGGAAAGCTTCTTCCCGGCGTCGTACACCACCGCGGCGATCGCCGCGATGGCGCGCTCGTCGAGCCCCTTGGTCCGTATATACCACACGTGATGCACGCCGCCGTCGTCTTCCTCATCGCCGACCTCCTCCTCCGCCGCCGCCACCGCCCCAGCCATCACCTGGCCACCGCCCTCCTCCACGTCGTGCTGTGCCGCCAGCGCCGCCGCGGCCCGAGCCCGGCGCCGCCGGCGGAGAAGCCGGTGGACGAGGAGGGCGATGAGGAGGACGGCGGAGAAGGCGAGCAGGGACGCCGAGAGCGCGATGAGCGGCGTCGGGAGGCGGCCGGAGCTGATGTGGACGGTGGCGGAAGGGGAGGAGGGCGGCGGAGGAGGAGGAGGGCAGAGGTTGTAGAAGGCGCACGAGTCGGAGCAGGTGTCGGCGCAGGCGAAGGGGTCTGGTGGTAAGGGTGGGACGCCGGTGAGGGTCGTCACGTCACGCTGTGGTAACGGCCCCGTCGGCTTCGGCGGCTTTGGCTCCGGCGTTGGGTGCTTCGGCTTGGGTGGCTTCGGCTTGGGTGGCTCCGGCGGCGGCGGCATGGGGACGCACGCGGCGAAGCTTTGAGAATTGAGAGACGCGGTGTGTGAAATGGTTGTGTTCAAATCCGCGTGTGAACTGAATGCTAGTTTTAGCGTGGTATGTGGTGGAAGGGTGACCTGTGACAATCTTTTTTTTTTTCTCATGAATTCTTTTGGAAACTTGTGTTTCGAAAAATCAATCTAATGGAGATCGTGATGGTACTGACTACTGAGGTTTCTGTCTGTCTGTCTGTGGGTTTCGGACACCAAGATCTTTCATGAATATCTTATCTTGCTTTGGACACCAATTGGCAAAAGAGTAGTCATTGTTTAACAAACGGGATTTCTTTTGCATTTTTTTTATCTCGGTCGGGTGACATGCTAACGTGTGGATTATAGTAAAGTAAGAGTACAGCGATAAATGATTACCAATTCTGTTTGGCCGTTGGTGACCGATCTTTTCTACAGTAGATTGGTTTGATGAGGAGAAAATGTTCTTGTTTTTGCATGGCTAGAAGAAGAAAAAAAGTGAAGAACATACATATTTTCCAATCGTTGTGCGTCAAACTTTGCACGACACAATTTGTTTTCACAGACATCAGAAGCTTCTCGATTAAGATAGATGAGAAGATATCAAATTTTCAACATTCAAATGCACCGTCAGATTTTCAACAGTGAAATTATAAAATCAAGGCTCGTTTGTGTCTTTTTATTTATTTCCCTCCGAGTAGGACCATGAATCAATCAATGAGGCCGCAGGCCGGTATGAACGAAACACACAGTCAACCAAAGTCATCGGTACTCGGTCAACCGTGGTATTCACCGCATGATAGAATCAAGCAATGGCGACTCTCATACAACCACTAGTAACCCAGTAACAAGGCAGAAAAAGACAGTTTTCATGATCGACTTTCTTTTTTTTTTTGTGAAACAATGATGGGTTTTTTTGAAGAATGGCAATGATCGAGCTTGATTGGTCCAGTGAAAACTGTGATGGATGTGGGTGCGGATCATTAGGTTGGTTAGTTGATGGTTTAGTTTTAATTTCATTTCATTGATTCCAGCAAGTGCTAGACGTGGACATGCTGCTTGGAAACAAGATGGACGGGGCAGTAGTAGATGTGGTTTGGTGTTGGGTGGCTGTTGCCATTACACGCAACCGTACACGCATGGCTGATTGGCTGCTTTGCTTACCAGCTGAATTTTTCACCTTGGCCCTCGTATGCTCGCGGTTTTGCACTCATAAGCCCTTGTCCACGACACGTGGACATAGTAGTTAACTTCTTAACGCTCGACCGGAAGGAGCCCATCCAGTGTTTGAGGCCTCCTCGCGTGACACGTGGCCATCCGACGGTCGTGGTCTTGCGTGAGGATAATTTTTTTTACCGCTTCTATCTGATAAGGCACAACGTTAATGCATCACGTGGTGACCGTGCACACACGAATCGTTGACGTGTGCCCAAAAAACGCCTCCCACACATGCTAATCGTAGTACTGTGCTAGAATTGCATTTTTTTTGACAGAGGGAGTACCATGCATGCGAAATAAATAAAATGGCACACGCCTTGTAGCCAGTTATGTCGTGGCAATGCATAGTACGCACATTTGTTTAGATGGAAAAGTTGGTGAAAAATTGGCGTGCTGGAAAAACATGTTCTGTGAGAGGGGCACGATTATCAATATGTAAAGTTGGTGGAAAGTTGGCAATCTAAACAAGGCCCACTAATTGCAGATATAGAGACTACTTCATGAAACAAAACTATTAAATGTAATTAATATTCTACCCAATGGAGGCCTCATGTTACTCTTCTCATATATGTACGGCGAGTGTGAACGTCCTTCAACTTTTTCTCGAGTTTCAACTGCCTTTTTCTATGTTGTCGTGTGCGAACCAAAAGTACAACACGTGTGCACTCGGCCGTGTGCGTCGGCGGTGTGTATGCATCGAATCATGTGCAGCTCACGATCACACGTCCCTGGCTCCCTACCATGTCTATCCATAGAGACAATCCCAGAGAAAAAAATATATACGTGGCAATCTCATGGATATCATGGTGCCTGTTTTTCCTATTATTTTGCAGCTTACTAGCATGTTAACTTCTCTGTCCTACATTAACTATGCAAATTGCATAGATAAGTTTAGTTTGTACATAAGAACCTCCGTTCTTTTATGAGTGTTTACCTAATTAAACTAATTATGCAAATTTTATTGGTTTTGTTCAGATGTCTACTCTATTTTATTTTTTTAAAGGAGCAACATCTCTACTTCTAATAAAGCAGGCATAAGGTTTTACAGCACTGGGAATATCAGTTCCAAGATTGCACCAGCTGAAACAAAAAGAGAGCAAGTCAGCTATCCTATTACATGATTTCAGCGTTTAAAGACCAACATCAGTGGTTAAAGTTGTGGCCGGTGGGAGATTTCTGAGCATTGTTACGACTATGTCATAATTTACATTTAAAGTTGGCATGGAGAAATTGCATTTTTAATTTATGGATTCTTTCGTGTTCTATGTTTTTTCTATATGCTTTCACACACACAGTTCCATTTATTTGTTCTTTTCTAGCTATATATGTTTCAAGATGATTATCAAAATCTGAAATGGGCGGTCAAGTCACCTCAAGTATGCAGTTTAGTTCGATTTATTACATTCAGCTTACAATAACAAATGTAGTATGCCACCAGCGCATGGCAATATACCAACGCACAATCTTCCCGCTTGCAGAGATATTTATTGTGCATTTCATGTACATCATATTTTTTTAGAAAAAAACGTTGTACTTCTAGGATCAGTATGTGTTGCTGATACAATTCATATCTCAATCTATATATTATCTTTATGATCTTTATAAGGGGCAATCAATTATTGTTTCTGTCCATGAAAGGAAGTCAGTGAGTAGCACGTCTACAAATTTGTTCCAGATCTCTAGGGGGCTGACACGATCGGCCAAATGTTTGATTAGTGCATGAATTAGGTTTAATACGGCGTCGATGACTAATATACAAATCTCTAGCCTCTTAAGCCTTCATTTCTAATATACTCCGTATATGCATTAATTATTAATGTCTAAAAAAACTACCTGAGGTATCATTTTTTTTGTCAAAAGATATTAAAATACGTTAGGATTTTCCACTTTCCGATCCTGGTGATCTCTAGACTCCAGACGCGCGCAGCGAAGCGCGCGGACCAATATAGTGAGTGATATACGTCTATCCACGGTATTCGGAAAGTCGGCCATCACGCGGAGGCTCCTCTTGGCTATGTTACGGTCTGCGTATTTTCATCGCCACCCGAGGTCCTTTGTGGAAACGAAGAAGACGACGTGTAGCGGAGCGGTGGTGAGTGAGTAAACGCGTGGTCAGCGCCGGGCGGTTGGGAGGCAGCGGAGCAAGCCAACCATGAATGACGTGTCACGTGCGTACGGCACGACTACGACGCGTGGCGCAGGAGGCTACAAGAGCTGATTGACTGATCCTCGGGTGGGGCCCATGAACGTAAGTGATGTGAGTGAGTTTCATCGCGCAGGCAGCGTAGAGGGCCGTGTTTAGACAGCGGAGGGAAAGGGTATTTTTTTTTTATACGTGTTATGTGACGAGGATGAATAGGAGATGTATGGAAAATGAATTTTATAGAAAACGTGTTATGTGAGAGGAATGAATAGAAATTAAAAAAATATTTTTTTTATCTGAACATAGCTCTGAATTTTTTTGCAATAGAGACTCGGTGTATAAAAGTGTTGATCTTGGCTTGAGCACGCTTTTTTTCTCGTCAAGACAGAGCACGCTTACTTCGTACTCCGTAGGAAAAACTACGGTGTAACAAAATTAAAAAAAGGAAAAAAAGTACTGTTATGGGCCGCTCTTTTATGCTAACGAGCGAGCGAGAGAGAGCATACTGCTATATGGGCTGGTCCTTTTTTTTCTAACGAAAGGAAAGCATACTGACGAGAGCCCATTGGGCCTGCTTTACCAATTCCAAAAGTTCAGAAAGAAAAAAACCAATTGGAGATGCGGGGTATCGATCCCCGTACCTCTCGCATGCTAAGCGAGCGCTCTACCATCTGAGCTACATCCCCATGACGTCTGTTCCGTCGAAATGGATATTATTTAATAGTGAATCACCGCACATCGTGCAGACCTGGGAATTGTTCCAGTCAAACAACAGCTCACAGCAGCCGAGCTCCGGTTGACGATCGAGCTCCTGCCCAGGGGCTTGTTGCGTCCAACTTCAAGGGTTGGTGGCCTCGCATATTCGCATGTCAGGTCCTCATGTGAGCAACGAATTGTTAAGTCAACGCGCGGGGTACGGTGGTGATCGTGATCCCCCTCTCCGGCCGGATCCAAGCTCGAGAGCGCCGGCGGACTTGCCGCCGGTGATCATCCATCGATCAACCGATGGGTGACTTCATGGGCCACGTGCTCCCCGGCACGCTACTACTCCTAGTGGGGCTATGGCGTGTATGGTCCACCGTCGCGCGCTTCGTCGCCGCGCCATCGTCGGCGTTCCGGGCCCGTGCGTGGACCCCGCCGCCGGCGCCGGCTCCGCCGCTTCTGGAGATGTACGTGGTCGCCGGCGGCGCGTTCCTCGACATGTGCGTCGAGCTCTTCTACGTCGACCCGCTCCGCGTCCTCTCCGGCGAAGGCGTCGACCCGGCCAACCTCAATGGACTCGAGCATGCTGGTATGCTCCTCATGTTCTTCCTCGTCGGCGCCCTCGCCATCCTCTCCGACAAGACCAGGTCTGCCCGTCGATCGAACAAACTTCTTCACCATCAACACATGCCCTTCGAGTTCCATGATGCCATCTCCCGCACACACCACATGGACACAGCAACAAATCAAGATTCCATCTTACTTAGAAGATTTTTTTTTTTTTTTGTTATTCCACTTGGGCTGATCATACTTCATCTTATTAGTTGGGCAAATTGGCATGTTAGCGATCAAACATCATGTTAACCTTATGTTGTTCATCACAAATCACAACTCCAAATGCAACAACAAATGCAGTTACAAAACTCTTCCTTGCATTTGATTACATTCTTTGGGCCAAATAAATTTGATCGAAGCAAAGTATAATGGATCCCTGTTTTCTAGTAACATTTTGTTCACCAACAATATAATGTCATTTTCTCCAGGTACCTGCCGCTATCGGATGCCACGCTGAGCCTAGTCTTCGCGATGGCGTTCACATCCGAGTTCCTACTCTTCCACTACCACTCCACAACCCACAAAGGCTTAGAAGGCTACTACCACCTCCTCCTCCTCATCCTCCTCGGCCTCTGCATCATCTCCATCGTCTCCGGCGCGCTGGTCCCCACCAGCTTTCCCTCCGACCTCGCCGCCGGCGTGCTCATCGCCGCGCAGGGCATGTGGTTCTACCAGACGGCGTTCACGCTCTACGGGCCTATGCTCCCAACCGGCTGCGACCGCCTTTTCGACTCCCCCGACGCTGACGCCCGCATCGAGTGCCACGCTGGCGCCACGCTGGAGCGCGCCGAGATGCTCGCTGACTTCCAGCTGTTTGGGATTATGTTCGTTGTGTTTGTGTATGTTCTTGGGTGCTATGCCGTCGCCGCGGCGAGGTTTGGGCATCTGGAGCTGACGACAGCACATGAGATGCATATGTGTGGCATTGAGTGCCGCGGTGACGTGGCTATGGCCAACGTTGAGGAGGAGTGCTCGACCTAACTGTGGACACTTCGATCGATCTGCTGTTGATACCTATTATTGGGGTATTGGTGTTCATGAATTTTGTCTAGTGGGAACATGATGTTCAGAAATGTGCCTAGACAATTCATGTCTTCATGATATAACCTAGGCCTAAACAAGGATACTAACAAGGATATTAACGGTCTCATTTTTTTTATGAATTGTCATTTTTTTTTGTAGTTCATTTCATTCGGGCTAAATTAAAGATGTCACGTGTTGGTCTGGCCTCTCGTTGGGATCCTTGTTTAGGCCCATTATCTTTTTTTTATGTTGGGGGCTCTCTTTGCTGAAAGGCCGCCTCTCTCTTTCACATAAAAGCCCATAACATTAAGTTTTTTTTTTCCTGTTACGCTCATCGATGGTCCAAATTTGGCTTTTCTTTAGTTATGAAATTTTGCACCCTTCTCTCTCCGGTGTGGTAGTCATCGTAGACCTGCACAAACAAACTAACAACTCTATAGACATATTATTATTATGAGTACCTGCGTTAATATTATTGGTATGATTCTAAAAAAAAGTAAGTATCTTACATCACGCATGAGCATAGGTTGACGAACTCTGCCAATTCAAATTCCCCGTGTCGTCCGTCCAACAGCAACCACGCATGTCTACGAATCGTCGACACGCCGGCACACCCTGGCCTCTTTGTACACCCTTCGTGGCTGGCACAAATACCCTTTCCCCGGCGCACAGTGCGAGTCCTGCGAACACACGCACAGCCCCTCCAGTGCACACCCATCCCTCACCACGCTCACACCACTACCACCACCCCCACCGATCCCAAGCACCTGATCACTCCACTCACTAGAAAAGAGCCCCTCCGGGTCATACACCCTCTTCACCGCCATGAACGCCGCCACACGCGCCGCGCCATACTTGCCGATGGCGCCTTCGAACGCGGCGTTCTGGTTCTTCCCCCAGTGCGGCAAGGCGCCATACCTTCGCAGCGCCATCTGCTGGACCTCCTCGATGACATCCTGATGAAGCCTTGGTGCCACCGCGTCGTCGCGGAGGCTCCGGTAGTAGGTGAGGTCGAAGTCCACGCTGTCCTCCGTCTTCCCCAGGTACGCCGTCGACGCCCTCACGTACCGCATCAGGACGCCATAGTAGACCTCCACGCCACACAGCGCACTAGGGTTCAGGTCGCGAAGCCGCTGCACGTCGCGGATGAATGCTGGGGCCATGGTTAGTGGCACGCTGATACCGGCCTGGAAGTAGAAGGTGCCATGCGATACACGTGGGTCCCACGGGCAGGCAGTGATGAGGGAGTCGTCGGGACCGGTCAGGCAGCGACCGGATGACTGGATCAGGTTCTGGAATCCGATCACCGGCTGTCCTGGCAGTGGCACCTGGAGGCTATGGTTTAGTAGCCCGTAGTTGGTGCCGGAGAAGATGGCTTTCGTAGCCAACGCCATGGCGCACTTGCCGTCAGAGTCGTTATTGGCTTCAATGCCCTCCTCTTCCACGATTAAGAAAACAACACTTTGCGTTAGCACAACAAGTACTACTATGTTTTAAATTATAAGTTATTTGACTTTTTTACCTCAATTTTGATCACTTATCCAACCTTTTGTTTTGCAAAATATAAGTTGTTTGTTACTAGTCTATCAACCCGTGCTACCGCACGGGCTAATTAGAAATAGTTAACAATTATATATCTATATGAGTATCTCTTTCATCTATGTTAAACGTTCTAAGAACACTCCAATATATATATTTATTATCATGTGTTTATATTAGATTTATACACTAACATTATTTTCCATTTTGAGTCACGTTGTTTGATATGTACTTAATTTAACCTTTTATTTATCTATGTAAACATAAAAATTATTATTTGTATATCTCCCCAACCCTAAACATGAATACATGGGACACATATTACCGGTATTATTTTTTATAATAATAACACAAATAATATACTCAATTTTAATAATGATATAATTTATTTTATTTTTAGGAAGTTATTTTATATTATTTTTATGATGGCATAGCTGGATAAGGTGGACATCCGGCCATCAATCCAATAACTCTAATCATAATAGCTATGGATCTATCATCTTTTCTAATAAATTATCTACCTTTTCCATTATGAAAATAGGCTAAAGTAACACCCTAAACATGTGCCTAAATTACCCACCTATGGCATTAAATAAAAATAATTTAAATTAACCCTTAATCTTTATGTAAGTTACCCACCTATGATATTACAAAGGATGCCAAATAACCCTCTTAAACTTGCAAATACATTATCTAATTATGTCATCGTTAAAAGTTAAAGTAACCTATATATGTGAACCTAAGTTATACAATTACACAAAATCTCAAAGTGCACCAATAATAAAATTTCAATCTCTACCTTTTTAATATATTATATATGTTATTTTTATATAAAAGTAAAGCTCAATTGATTAATTCAACTACATATGTATCCAACACATATGAACGTGTCATATAAAGTGAAAAGGATTAGCTATAACTATTATTTTAATTAACTATAATTTGCCTGTGCAGGAGCACAAGTTGATAGGCTAGTTATCTTAATTACCTTAGACATTTATTTTCAGCTTACGTTGAGCAAACCACGGATCCAAACCAAACTATATGTCTATGCATACATATTGAGTTTAACCTTTTGTTTTTTTTCAATAATTCCATATATTATAAAATAAATTAAGTTTTATCTTTAAGGTTTATACTCTATTAACGACATATTTAATTTGTTGGTTCTTATACATTGTAATCCACCTCATATGTAAATACCGTTTTGTTGCTCCTTCCATCCATGAATGTATGGCGTATTTAAATTTGAAAAAGAAATCAAATCTTGTAAACTTTGTCTGAGAATTAGTCAAATTATATGCGTTTATTACTGTTTAGTGCGCGAAAGTAGTGTTAATGGATTTGCATTCAATGTTGATTTTTCCATATGAATTTATTTTGTAGCAACTGACAATATACTGATAATTAAATGGAAAATTCTACTAATTTTGACGACTCACCTTGGGATATATGCTAACAGCTGGAGTACTTTTGTTGGGGTTACAGGATCACGCAAGTGTCCTATTAAAAAGTGGCTACAACGAATTCGTTGCTTTTTATTTGTTGAAGTAATTAAAAAATGGTCCTTTTGTTCCTCTTTGAAAAGATTCCACTCATTTAGTTTCTTAGCATGTTCAATGATCTATAGTACACATGCGATCTGCTGTCTAATCAAATGAGATCTTGCTACTAAGAGTGAGGATTATGTTTGAATCAAGTGCTGATATCACCAAAAGAGACAGCCATTCAACTCGTTGGCAGTTGTAGGGCCGAGGAAACCAGGTTTTTTTTTATTGGAACAGCCAAGGAAACCAGTTGTCACGCAGGTGCTCCCCATTAATGCGGGTGGATGCGGAAATTAGCCTTGCAGCGAGACTGATAAATTAGAGGTTACTTTTTTTTATAATGGCAAATGTGGGTAATTTAGGCACATGTTTAGGGGGTTACTTTAGCCTATCTTCATAATGGTAAAGGTGGGTAATTTTATTAAAAAAGATCACAGATCTAATGACTATTATGATTAGAGTTGTTGGATTGATGGCCGGCTGTTTCTCTTTTTTGTGGGATTTTCTAGGATTTCTCTATTTTTTTTAGAGTGTCCACCTAGGATCCTAGGTGGCATCACCTGGAGCCTTCAAAAGGAGCCTCTAATTAGTAATATTAAGATTAAGATAAGATGGCCGGATGTTTCTCTTTTTTGTGGGATTTTCTAGGATTTCTCTATTTTTTTAGAGTGTCCACCTAGGATCCTAGGTGGCATCACCTGTAGCCTTCAAAAGGAGCCTCCAATTAGTAATATTAAGATGGCTTGCTTTATTAATAATAGTTCTTCAAACATGACTTTAATCTCTGCGGAAAAAAACATGACTTAAATCTGACTATGTTTACATAAATTTCTTGAAACAAAATGTATTTAAACTTAGCTTAAAAAAAGGCAAACAACCTACATTTTAAAACAAAGGCAATTGCAATGAGTTGCACCTCTAATTAGAGGCGGCGTACCTATGAGCCTGGTGGCTTGGATGGCGAGCGTGGGGATGGGCCGGAAGCCGAGAAGGTCATTGATGCCATCGCCGGACGCGTTGACAGGCACACGGTCGTCGATGCGATAGACAGCCTTGCCATGTCCGGGGTACCAAAGAATGTCAGCAAACTCATGCTCCGCACCAAAGGCCACGACACGTTCCGACAGGTCAGAGTCATCATGCTCCTCAAACCACACCGAGCGCTTGAACATGGGTTGCAACGCCAGAGTGACCTGAGAAATGACCCCTAGGACCCCAAGAGACACCTTCAATGCATCCATCTCCGGGTCGCCGGCGACGAGCACCCTCACCTTGGCGTACCCCTCCGTCTCCGGTGCCGGCGTGACGACCCGCATCCCGACGACGTACTCGTGCACGGCCGACCCGTTCCCCCATAGTGAGCTCCCGTGTGCCCCCGTCGAGATCATGCCACCGACGGTGAGGCCCAACCAGTAGGGAGTGTACGGCACGGCCAACCCGGCCTTCGCCGCGGCGGCGATGAGGTCACCCAACGTGACGCCGGGCTCGACGGTGATCTCTCTCTTGGCCACGTCGACGGCGATGACGTGGCTCAACGAGGTGGTGCTGATGATCAGGCCATGGTCACCGGCGGGACAGGCTAGTTTGGGCACGCTGTGGGAGTACCGTGTGGCCACCTTCATCCTGGTGCCGGTCGCCGTGGCGTTCGCCACGACGGCGAGGAGCTCGGCCTCCGACGCCGGGAACGCGGCCGCCGCGGCGTGGCACGTCGAGCGGTCAGGGAACGCGCCATATGCGTTGGTTACGGTGCAGCCGGTCGCCGCGCCGCCACCGTCGTCGCACCGGACTACTGGTGGTGGGGCGCTGGCTCCGGCGAGGTGCCATCGCATCCACATGGCGACGGCGATGATCAGGAGGCCATGCTTGGGCGCCATTGGTTGCGCCGGGTGTGGTCTGTGTACTTTCACAGTTCGCTACTCTTCGTTGGTTTATAATGCCATCCAACCATCCAGGTACTACACGTTCTTGGATGATAAAGAGTGAATGGTCGAATAGAATTGTGGGTCTGTCTGGATATTGGTCGACAAAATTCTTGCTATTACCATCTGATTTTAAATTAAACCATGTACTCTATCTATTAATAAAGGATAAAATATGTGTTACAGGAAGTTTGATAAGACTAGTAATCCATATGTGATTCCAGACAAAATGATCTACATAACCAGAAAACCAAAGCAATAAATCAGATCATGAGCGCCAACGACGAGAGAGATAGTCTTTGTGTTCACCGTACGTGTAGGCCAACTTAACGTTTGATCCTTCGATTCTAGCGGGTGCACGACGTAAGCACAAATGCTATTTTGTCTTGAGGCCAACTTATTAAGTAATACTACCATAACACCATTTTTAAGGTTTTATGTGCAGAAGATCCTGAAATATATTTAAATATATTATAAACCATTACACGCCGGTCCACATTAGGAAAAGATATAATTTTTACTATGAACCACAAAAGCAGTAGCAGTAAAAAAATATTATGGTAGCATTTTACTTAGAGAGAGGACTTAAAAGTTGGAATGCTCATCCGTGATAAGAGCATCTCCAGCAGACTGGCTAAATTAGACTCACCATATCTTCATTTGGTCACCTACTCTAAAAGATTCTTTCTCTATATTTACTGGACTCTCCAGCAGACTAGTCATCTCTCACCCTCCATATCTTATTTTTCTATTTTTTTCTCTTTAATCTCTAGCAGCAAGGAATCATAGAACGTGTTGAGTCAGAAAGATTCGTACGAACTGAGGCAAGAGCGTTGGAGTCTAGGATGGCCACTCACTGCCGCACGCTATTTTTACCGACGCGAGCTTGCTGGATGGGCATGCCAACAGTGATGGCAAGTTTTTTAGCGATGCTGCTAGAGAAGCGTTTTCTTGGTTTGGAGCCAAAAATAGCTATGACAGGTGAGATGGCGTGGCTACTGGAGATGCTCTAACGACGATATATGAAAGGTGGGAGGCGGACAGGACTGTTAATGGGCATAGGTGCTCGGTGAGGTTTTGAGCTGGAAGGGAAACGGAGAGAGATTGAGCCCAACATATATATGGGAAATGGTTTTCTTATTTAGGGGTTGTATAGAAATAAATTCAAACTAGGTTTGAATTTCAAACTTTATAATGGAAATTCTTATCACTAAATACCCCTAGCAAACAAGGAAACAACAGAACACAAAGCACACAACACGATTTGGCTTAGAGTTATATATGTGACCTATAGTCAATTTTTAAAGTTAATCTACAAAGTTTTAAAAATTCAAATTTTGAGTGATTTTTCATGCATGGAAAAACGAGCTTGGGTCTTAAAGATTTATTAGGGTGGTAAATTCGATGGACGATAGATACAAACAGGCAATTTGCTTTTGGAATGAGAAATTGTCTTAGCCAAAGAAGCCCGATAATTTCGCAAAAAAGAAAAAAAATCCCAATAATTGAATTCTTGGACAACTTTGGTCCCAATTTTGTAGCCTTGTTGAATTATTGGACAACTTGGACGTAGTATAATTGAATTTTTATTTTGAAAGCCTAAGGCTATTGAGCCTGCAAATGTGCTCTTTTTTTTTCTCAACTAAACACAGGAGAGCAGTGTATAAATGTATTAAGAAAAAACAAAAATGCTCAAATCTAGTTTGCACATGGGACACTTCTATTTTGTCCAGGGCCATAACTATAATTTTTTTTATACGCGTCCGATTGAGGTAGAGGACTTAGCCCACTGTAAGGCCTTGAAAACAAGCG
This sequence comes from Digitaria exilis, assembly GCA_015342445.1. Classification (NCBI taxonomy): domain Eukaryota; kingdom Viridiplantae; phylum Streptophyta; class Magnoliopsida; order Poales; family Poaceae; genus Digitaria; species Digitaria exilis. The sequence goes on from JACEFO010001030.1 coordinate 40,811, forward strand.
AAACCAATATAATCAATCTATAGACTAGAAAGACAACCAGCCGACAAATTGCAAGAGAAAGCCTCAGTGAAAAATTTGCTTTTTAAATGGGTTCAAATTGACTGCAAAACCCACAAAGCAAAACAAAAACAGCCGACGGTACAGGACAGAATTTGCCCATGCACCACACTACGGGAAAACGATAATTCGCCGTGTGCCTCAAACTTTGCCGTGTACAATTCCTCGGACACACGGCAAACATTTTCTTTGCCATGTGTCACATTGAAAACACATGACAAAGTACCGGCACACGATAAATAGGCTATTTGCCGTGTACCCGAGGTCAAGCACACGGCAAACAAAAACTTTGCCGTGTGCCAATTTTTCAACACATGGTAAACATTAAAAACGTGTATGCGCATGTAGCAACTGTTAGAAAAGTGCCGGCCGTTAGGGCTTTACCGTGTGTCTTTTCATGGCACACGGCAAACTCATAAGTTTGCCGCGTGTGTTTTCATGGCACACGGCAAACACATGACTTTACCGTGTGCCTGCAAGCGACACACGGCAAAGTAACACAAAAATATTTACTTTTGACCTCCAAACTTTTTCTCCACCCCAATCACAAAAACTATCCGGTCCATCTTAAGCTGATCCAAAAAAAACCAATATTTTTTTTGAAATAACTCAACAAGCTAAGAGAATCTACAACAGATTATCTAAAAAGGACTGGCTAAGCTATTATGAAAAGTAAAATAGCTAGCAAAAAAAATATATAATTCATCAGCTTATCTAATAAATGCCCTGTGGCGGTGGTGGTGGCGAGCGTGGGATGCTAGGCAAATATACCTAGGCGTGGGTGAAAGACAGCTAGCGTGGATGGATAGCTAACCGGTTGCCTCATCTGTTGGAATCCATTTTTTCGTTTCCCTTTTATGTTTTTAGCAAACAAAGGTAGTATACAGAAGCTCTTCGACATGCTCTAAATTTTATGGAGTAATTCCGATATAGGACCACTTGCTTAGCAGGCTGCAAAGCGCGTCCAAAAAAATTTAGTACGACCCAACAAATAATCGAAAAGGCCGCGCCTACCATTCGAGCGCAGGCGCAGTTGGGCTGCTGCCTGTCGAAGCCCAGGGGACGCCTATCATGGCAGCAGCGACTGCGCGAGAGGGGACACCAAGGACACTAAGGCATGACTACCATCTTGGGTTGCTGTAATGTCTGCAATGGTAATTTTGTTTTTCACGACCGTGCCTGGGCACATTTTTTTCATTAAGAGGAGGAAGAAGAGCTAGAAGATGTTTGCCCATGTCACAGAGGTCGATGGCAAGCGATAAAGAGAGCGTTAATGTGATTACATATTGAGCACTTGTTGGTGCAACGCTAGTTCCATAGCCTGAATAAAATCTGACAATACAACTCATAGCCCACCTGAACCCAAGTTGAAGCCTCCTCCAGAATGCGATGTATGCACCTGATGAGGATGCGTCGCGCAGAAATTGTAGGTCCAGTTGTTACATTCTTTCAACAAATCCATGAGGTAAGGATGGCTATGGAGTCCAAAGCCTTCCTCACCGATCTATGCACCCGTTTCCTTGTCTGCAGCCATCAGTCCACAATTGAACACATTCAGAACCGGAGGGAGTGAATCCTCCCAGTGTACCAAACGTAAGAGACAGAACCACGCGTCCTTGGAGTAGGAACAGTTCAGTAGCAACTGTGTTATCAGCAAGTTCACAAGCATCGTCCTCCTGCTAATTGTGTTGTTTCCATCGATCAGCCGTCCAACATCTCCCATGTAGCCAGACAAAAAACTTGCATTTGGCCGGAGCTGTAGTGTAGTCTTCCACAATGTTTAGGCAGAATAAGTGGAGAATTTTCAATCCAACGACCATATCCAAATGAAATGGTCAGCTATTTCTTTGTTTAAGGCGATGTTTTGGAGCATTTCCCAAATGTCCAAGTACTCCAAGATTACCTGGACCGTTAGGGCCCCTACAATGTCCTTGACCCACCTCCTATTCTGCAAAGCTTCGTGAACAGTTGGACGCCGTTGCACTCTCGGCCCAACAGTCCGAAGGAGGCACACGAGGCCAACTGACAGATTGAGTGAAGGTGTCGATTGAAGTCCTCAACGTAGCCATGGCCCGCGGCAGAAGCACCGGGTGAGGCAGCTCCATACGACCCAGCAGTTCTGGAGCGAAACAATGTCAACTTTGAGCAAGCTGTAGTGTGTAGAGCTTTGTTTTTTTTTAAAGACTACGGTGTGTAGGGCTTTGGCCGATGGCTATCATATTCATAACAATGAAAATTTTATAGTAAACTTACTAATACGTCTCTTACATCGTTTGAATGACAAAGGTTCTCTAATCGGCCACTAAGCATTTTTACGTTATCTATCTACCTAGCCCTCTACCAATTAAACGGTCTTCTGCTCACTAGGATACCGAAAATTCTTTTGTTCAGCAGCTAGCTGTTGCTAATGTGATCACGTACTTACATGGCGTCTAAGATCAAGCTATAGTCAGCTCTACAGCTGGATTTAATTTGTTAGGACTTCACACATTCTTTGAGACGTAGACTGTCTGTTTAATAGTTCAAGTCTTTCGCCCGTCTCAATTCTATCTCTAGATGCCGTGTCTATGCAAAGCATTACCTGCTCACTTACAACAAACAACACTGGTTAGCAGGGAGCAAAATGGACAGAGTCAACCACACGGAATTGCATCACCATCTATGTTTGTTTCTTAGGACTTAAGCATCAATAATTGTACATTGCTAAAAAAAACTAAATACCATGTTAACATATCCGGTGAGTCATTATTGTCCCAAGATGATATATTTTTTTCATTCTAATCGATCACTTCACCAAGAAGCATGCTTCAGATGGATATGTCCTCTTATCAACAAAACCGCAATTACCCGACTCCAAGGGTTCAGCACTTCATGGATCACCACAGTAACATATAACCATAACTATGACTCTAGGAGACTATGAGGTCATGTTCTCTATATATATGGGTGTCTGACTATAGTTACTATTCTATGGTGTCTTTATGTTGACTTGGTGAGCCATTTGCTTAGAAAGTAATGAAAGAACAACGTCCATTCTTGAGCGGCTTGGTCACCGTCTCGTCTTGCGTGCGTGCTAGTCTGTCAGACTAATAATGCTTTTGCAAAAGAGATATGCACAAGTGTCATTCATACAAAGAGATAGTATTTTTTTTTGAGGTTTGTTATAGTGCTTGAAAGGAACCACCGGTTCCTTCCTACCTAATTATTCTGAACCGTTGACCTTTATATTCTCCACAAAACAGACCGGTTGCAAAAGATCCCTCCTTTCCTCTACCGGCATTCTCTTCTCCCCTGAGCATTCTCGACTGCAGTCTGGCTCTCCAACATTGCACACCAGGGCATTGAGCAGCAGGGGATCGATGTGCCTCCCCGCCGCAGGGCGCCGAGCCGCCGAGGCACTCCTCAGGCACACCAGACTTTAGGGAGCAGGGGCACGGTGCCTTGGCCATCGTTGTGCCAGGGTTCACTGTCCTGGAGCCCTCCCCCAAGGGGATTGCCGAGGCTTATTATGGTCCCAGCGGTGTCCGCATCTAGCGGGTGCTGCGGCAACTGCAGCCAGGGGTAGCAGTTCTTGCCGAGATGTGTCGGCCAGGAGCAGGGAGAAACGGATGCCAATTCATGAACCAATTCAATCCATGATGATACGTGTCGTTATGAACCCGCGCAATAAATTTAACAAATACCAATATACCCTTTGACTTATTTTTAGAAATAGTTCCTAGCCCATAAACTGTAGGTACCGGTCCACATTAGAGGTACCTTGTAACAGGTTCCTTTCACATTTTAACCATTGGATCTAGACAGATGGACTGCTCCTAAAATCTTCAAGCACCATAAAATTTCTCTTTTTTTTTTTATATATCTCTAACATGGTTTGTCGTGTGGCCAGGACATGGCAATTGGCAAACCATGTTAGAGATATATCAAAAAAATATTAGCTACTATTTTCAATGCCTTGTAGTAATAAGGCTACTGTTGGAGCAAGTGATGGTTTACAGTCCTAATTTTTTTTTGGAAGTGCCTAATCTACGATTATTGGGTGCATAAATATTGGACAGTCTAGAAGATGCTCTTAGAGGCATTCAGTATTTGTTCTCAAATACGTTGTATTCTAGATGCATTTAGTCCATATTCACCTCGAGCTACCAAAATTACTTTGGTTGATTAGTAGATTAGTTAAAGTCGACTCCTTATTATCCGCAGCTATGGAAAAATTCATAAATCATTATCATGGTTGTCGGAATTATATACTTGCACCTTGTCTTAGAACCTGCTTGTATACATGAACTAAACAGGGCCTTACTGTATCCATATTTCAATCATAGATCTTCGTAGCACGGTTGCACATTCTGAGACCTTGTTCTGCATTTTTATGTTTTACTAAGTCGTGGTGGCACAAAGTCGCTTGGCCCAACAGCGCAGAGGTACTTCCACTTCACATTTTATATACAAACGTCCAAATGTGGTTGGGTAAACAATATTCCACATGATTGCTATTGCTATACTATGTGACTAATAACATCAGGATCCACGTCTAACAGAACCTTGTCAGCCAAAAAGAACTGTGAAAATTTATTTTATATTCTTCCGCACAGGATTATTCTCATCACTACCTTCTTTACATAGATAAACTAGAAAGGTTGCCTGTGCTAATAGCGTGGTCAGACCCGCAGCACTACCAAACTTTACATAGTTCTTTTTTAATCAGGATTGCTAATCCGTTTATTTAAAGTTCGCGTATGGATTCAATTGCAAAGTGAAAAGTCCAGAAAATCAGAATATATATCATGCTCTAAATGAAATAGTCACATGAATAGATTAAGAGTTAGTTGTGAAATCTGAAAACTATAATGGTGCGCAAAATATGTTTGGGTTGACCAGGAATATATATCCCCATTACGGTACATTTATATTCTTGAGGATCAGCAATAACAATCGTCAATTGCATCTAGTTGTGCTACAATTTTATTTTTTAGACTATCTCATTCTTGTTAATACATATGGATAATGCCTATTGCTTACTTAAAAAAAACATACAATTCAGCTATTGGAGAAGGTTCTCCATCTACTTGCCTCCTTGTTTTATGTGAGAATAAATAGTACATTATTCTCTCGTTCTCTCTAGTCTCTTTGCATGTAGTTCATTGATTTGTATCCCCCTAGCTTACTCTTACCTGTAGCTTTCCAGGACTGTTTAAATTTAGGGACTGAGGCAGGACTAATCCAACAACAGATTCTTGGGAAGCCCCCCAACAAGTAAAAATAAAACGGCTACACTCAAGAAGCCCATAAAAAGCACGAAAGTGGCTTTCACTAGAGAGGACCAAAGAAAAAGTGACTTGGTAGACATTTTCTTCATTCCCATGCATGTTATACCACATTGCCACTCGAAGTCATTATATCAGACGTTTTTCTAAAAGTATATAAACTGTTTCACTAGAGAAGCCATGGGCAGAACCATTTCGGGACGTGCGAATGCCTTTGCCATATTATTAACGGTTCGAAACCCCCATTTAGTGACAGTTTTGGAACAGGAACATGAGTCTAAGACAAAGTCTTGAGCATTAGCATAAGTCGTAATTTTTTTTTAAACCCTAGGCCACTATACGATCATGTCATAACTCATGCGATTTTCATACGTAATATGTGCACTTGCGGTGAGTAGGATTCGAACCGAGGACCTATAATTTACCTGGCATGTAGCATTCTTGCCATCTCACCTGCACACCAGATCTGTCTTAATAACCTTTGTTAAGAGAGCCAACAAACCATGACCAGTATTTCAGGACCAGCACAGATGAAATGTTCTATGATTAGAGCCATAGAAAAATTTCCTATTGTGTCGAAAGTATTATTTAGCTACATGGGAAAAAGACTTATATGCGAATGCTTATTAAATTAGGTGGACATATTGCATTTTCAATCTAACTACAGGTCGACATGGACAGTTTGACTCGCTCCGTTCAAAATTATAGGCCGTTTAAGTTTCTTTTAAGTGCATAAGTTTTACTATGTACTATATGTCTATATAAATACTTAGAACCGTGTACATAAATTTGCCAAAACGAAGGATGGAGGGAGCAGTTGTTAGTGGCTGGTGCTCATAGTTGTGAGGTCCAACAAATTGCGGTTTATAAATAGCTACTCGGAGGCGTTAGGATGCACATCAGTTCCAAGAAGACCAAAACGCGTGCTCTAGTTTGTTCGCTTGGAGCAATGGAAGCCCCATCCATGGCGACCATGGACTTTTCGGTGCCGCTCCCGCCCATGCAGCAAGGCAGGGTTCTCACGGTGCTCAGCATTGATGGAGGCGGCATCCGTGGCCTCATCCCGGCTACGATCCTAGAGCGCCTCGAGGCCGAGCTCCAAGTGCGTGTCTGCAGACATATATTACTATTAGTATATGTACCACCCAACTGTTGTTTGATTTACAGCAGTTTTCTTTTGTTGCATTGTCTTTGTTGATTTGTTTGTATGCAGGAGAAAGACAAGAGGCCAGACGCTAGGATATCTGATTACTTCGATGTGATTGCCGGGACCAGCACTGGCGGGCTTATAACCGCGATGCTGTCAGCGCCCATAAAGGACAAGGGGCCGTTCACGGCCAAGGAGATAACCCAGTTCTACTATGACAATGGCCCCGACATCTTCCCACAGGCTCAGGCAGAGTACGTATTCCATTCCATTCCATTCCATTCAGTGGCCTGCTCCTTCGGTTCTTCATGCTGCTTCTTCCTTTTCTAATTTTTAGTATAAACTGGTCGGTATGGTGCTATGTCCTCCAGGGGCTGGATCTCAAGCATGTGGCAGACAACAAAGGATGTGTTGAAAAAGGCATGGGGTGGCCCTAAGTACGACGGCAAGTTCCTTCACGACAAGATCGAGGAGATCATCGATGAAGTGAGGGTGGCTGACACGCTGAGCAACATCGTCGTGACGGCGTTCGACGTCAAACGCCAGCACCCCATCCGGTTCAACACGCTAGAGGCCGAGAGGGAGCCATACAAGAACGCGCGCCTCGCCGACGTTTGCATCGCCACGTCAGCCGCGCCGACCTACCTGCCGGCACACAGCTTCAAGACCCAGGACTCCGATGGCAATCCCTATGAGTATGAGCTCGTCGACGGTGGCGTGGCGGCCAACAACCCCACCATGGTCGCCATGTCGATTCTCACCAAGGAGATGCTCTGCCTTCGCCGGCAACTCAAGGACGACCGAAGCCCGAAGCTCGTCGAAGGTGACCCAGAGGAGGCTCGCAACAACCCCACTATGGACGCCATGGCGGCCTTGGTCACCATGGAGAAGCCCCACGTGACTTGGAATAATGGAGTGGAGGCTCCACCCCCACCTGTGTATAAGAATATTCTTGTCCTGTCCATCGGGACGGGGACACCTAAGCAAGAGCACAAGTACACCGCGGAGGATTGTAACAAGTGGAATATTATCAACTGGCTCACCAAAGATGGTTTCAATCCACTCATCGACTTCTTCTCCAATGCCAGCGTCCACATGGTCGACATCGAAGCCCAGGTGCTCTTCGAGGCCTTCGGTTGCGAGAACAACTACCTACGTATCCAGGTAACTATAGTAGGTACAATGGTTGGTAGCTCATCCAACATCAACGATCATCATCTTAACAATGTGTGTAATATATATGGATGTAGACTGACAAGCTGACAGGAGAAACAGCGTCTGTGGACTGCACCACCAAGAAGAACATGGACACGCTGATCGAGATCGGTAAGAAGCTGCTCAAGGAGCCGGTGGCCAAGGTGAACGTTGACACGGGGGCGTACGAGCCAGTTCCAGGAGGGCCCACCAACGAGAAGGCACTTGAGAAGTTGGCCAGGAAGCTCATTGAGGAACGCAGGCTTCGTCAAACTGCCCGCAAGTAAACAAGTTGCCACTAGGACATGCATCTTAACGAATTGCCGCCACTTGCCTTCAAATAACGAACAAGTACTCAGGGCAAAATAAAGACGATGTTTTAATGGTTCCAGCTGTTTGAATAGTCTTTTTCATTGTTTCATTACTTCTCTGCTTTCATTCTACTGTGTTTGTGTGCATGTTTCCTCTTTTTTTTATGGATCATTATCAGTTATCACCTTAATCAATTAATGAATTGGCACTGTCTTTTCCGTTTTTTCTATTGATAAACAAATAAAAAAGAAAGTGTGCCGAAATGATATAGACCAAGGTACTGGTTTACCCTTTTACCACTCGGGCTGAAATTAATAATGTCGTGAATGGTACATGAATCACAATATCTAAACAATACTGATTAAGAGAAATTTAATTATCTTGTGTCATGTGTGGATTATGGAGCCCATCTGTCATCACAAGTGGACCTACATATGAAAATAAAACTGAAGAAGAACTGTGTCCACATTGGAGCTACATAATTTGAAAAACAAATCTCAGCTCCCATCAGCGATTAAGAACATGACGTGGAAAGGAGTTGACTTTTTTTTCTAACATTTGATTCGACTGGAAAAAGTATATATACATCAGGCCGTCGATCCCTGTCTTAGCTTGCACCAGAATTGTACCAACTAGCCTATCAACAAGTGCTACCGCACGGGCTAATTAGAATTAATATAAAAATTAAAATGTATGGCTGATAATTATAATTGTAATTATCTATCTCGCGCTATCATTCATCTATTAAATTCATAAACACAACACTCTAAAGATATTTAAGTATTATTATCTAGTTGCAATATGTGTAATATTCACAATTTTTTTTACGTAGCATCACACCTCCATATGTTTTTTATTTTTTCAGCTATGTGGACAATATAAAAATTTATTCTTATGTCTTCTCTCATACATGAATGGGTTTTGCTACGGTACTCCAAAATGACTGTGGACCGTAGATCGCATGCCATATTACCACCTATAAGATAATATATTTAATATTTATTTATATATTTTGAAAATGAAATAAAATACTTTCCTTTTTATACTGGAAATATCTTTATATTATTAGATTTAATATAATATTCTCATTTTGTAGCATGCGTGTTTGTATCAAATATGATGTTTATTTTTTTCGTTCTCACGTGGCCGTGAACAGATGTAACTTTTTACTCAAAAAAAGATGTAACCTTTTTCCCATAGATTTATTAGGAAAATAAAAGAACGTGACATGGCCTAAAGTTTCTTTGCGCATGAAATGGGTTTGTTAAAAAAAAACGTGACATAACATCATACCCGCTGATACGTGCCAACCCTGTCAATTCCTGAATCCAGGAGCGGTTGTTGCCGGATCAGATAACGCGCAGGACGTGACCGTGGCATGCATATGATTCACGGTGAATTAAGGTGATCATTAACAGATCTGATCTGGGCTACATGGGGGAGTCGGCATTTTATTCTTTAGGTTGTTTTAGCGTTTAATTGTTGTATATATTCTAAAAATTGAGGCTATGATTCTCTTGAGCTATTACCTTCTAGGGAGTAATTAGAGTACCGTAGTGTTGCCCTGAATGAATATGGCACATCCATACTAATAATGATAGAAATAATAATTTAAAATTTAATATCGGTGCATCTTAACTTTTTTATAATATATATTCTAGATTAAGATTTAGGGGTAGTTTAGATATGTACATAGGGGCTACTTCACATTTATTATTTATATTGGGTAATTAATACATTGATGTCCACGTAGGATCCTAGGTGGATGTTTTGTTTTTTTAGAGAATTTCTAGAATTTTTCTAGTTTTTTAGGCTATCCACCTAGAATCCTATGTGGCATCACCTGGAGCCCTCAAAAAGAGCCTCCAATTAGTAATAGTAAGATTATATATGGCACCTATGTAATCCAAATCTTTTTCATCACAAAGTCAGGGCACCCATAAACAAATGCCTGCTGATAATGTACCGGTACTGCCAAATACATTTACTCGCTGCTTCGCTAATTGTCGCATGTAGATTGGCCTTGCAGAACTCGTTCAAGAGCTATATTTATTCAGAAATCAGAGATCTTCATTACGTCGCCAAGCGCCAAGCTATGTGTCAGCTACTACCGGAGATCAAGTAGCAGCAGTTCTTGAAGATGTCCATGGCGCCGCTGAAGAGACACACCTGGGCGTCAATGCTTCCATCTCCTGACGACGACGGCACGATGAAAACGAGCCCCTCCTCTGGCAGGTAACCGGGCATGTACAAGAACGGCCGGCCAGCACCAAAGTTCACATCATAGATCGGAATCCCGACCTGGCTGTACATCTCGACGTCCGGGCAATGTACCATCTTTGTCGGGTCCGCCGCTGGCACCAGCCCTTCTTCCTCCACCACACCCGAGCTCGCAAAGTCGATGAACGACCTGAAGTAGCCACCTCCCGGGATACGAGCTCGGCGACGTGCCATAGAGGCTTGGCTAAAAGCTCACCCACGGTAGTGGTCGGACATGCCCAGAGCACGACGTTCCCGGTATACCCTTCCGGCACCTCTGGGTGGCGCATACGGCGGCGACCGTTCACCGCGATCTTGAGAGTTGTGGGTGTTTCCCTATCGAGGCCGCGTGCCTTGGAGATGCATCTCCACAGATGAGACACCATGCACTTGACTGTGCTACATGACCGCGGTGAACTTGGCGACAATGCTAGCGCCTTCAGCTTGGATACCATCTCCGCGCTGAAGTGCACCCTATGCACGATGACCTTGTCACCGCCACCGCTGGCGCTGGCATGCTCTTCCATGTTGTCCAAGGTGTCGGAACAACGAGGCTGCTTGAACTCGATGCCCCGGTGCTCGAACTCGATCCGGGCTGGGTTCCGTGGCGTCAAGACGATGGACAACGATGTCCGGTCGTGCGGCGGGACGGCGACGCAACGCGTGGCGTTGCTCCAAGCCATCATAAAGCTGCAACGGCCATAGCCATCGCTCACGAGGTGGTTCCCAGCGATGGAGACGACGAGCGAGCCACACGCGAACCGCGTGACCTGGACCAGCACCAGCTCATCGGCGCCGTTGTTGCTTGGGTACAACTTGAGCAGCTCGGGCATCGGCTCCACCGGCATGATGGTGCTGAGAGTGACGTCAGCTGTGGCCTCGACGAACCGGACACCCTCATCGTTGAGAAGGATGGCGCGATCGCCATTGGCGTCCAAGCCGAACCTCCCGGCCCACTCGCGGTGCACGGCCAGTGTTTTGGAGAGTCCCTGCTCTAGGATGACATTGGGTGGAGCCTTCGCCGCCTGTGGGGAGAAGAAGTACAAGGTGGAAATATATTGGTCGAAGTTCACCTTGTCGAGCACGGTGAGCTTGATGGTGTCGGCGGCAACCGATGGAGCGCCGCCGTCGCCATAGGTGGGCTTGACGGCCTTCGATGATTGCACGGTGATCTTCATTGGGATATTATTGCACGACTTTCGCCAAATATGAACTTCAATATAATCAAGCTCGTACCTATAGCTGTAACAGTTGACTAGCAAAGGAGAGAAAGCCAGCACGGCAACCTCCTCTAATTGAATTGGATAGGGATGCGGCCACATGAGCTGGTTCTGAATGCAATATTTTTTTTTAAAAAATAAAAGCAGACATGATGGAGTGAAGTTCTAAAGATGCTGATGCTTCCTCTTTGAAGCTGCCTCGGTCTTGTTATCACTAGCAGAGAGATACTCATTAGGGCATATACAACCGTGTAGACGGCAGCTGTCTTTTTAGCAGAAATAGACAGCTTAAACAGTCAGCTTCAGCTTAAACAGTCAGCTTGTACAATGAGTTGTCTGTTTGACTGCCTGCAGGATATTTAATTCATTTTTTGACATATAAATCATGACGATCTAGTTCATACTTATCTTTGTAGTCATTTTTATTGTATAGATAGTGTTATCTTTCTCCCTTTTCTTTTTCCATCTCTTTTTAATCTTTTCCACTTCATTTTTTCTTTTTTCTCCGTATTTCCTTCAATTCCACCCCGTGGGCCAGTACACCCCGCTCTTTTTCTTTCTTTTTTTTCTTTGTTTCTATATTTCCTCCAATTCACCCCGTGGGCCAGTTAGCCCAGTACCCATCGCTCCCTCGATCTCTCTCGTTCTCTCTCGATCTCTCCGCCACACGTCGCCCGGACTCGCACGCACGACGCCACGCCGCCCGGCCTCCCCAGCTGTGCCGCTCCCTCCCGGCGGCGCTACTCTCTCCCAGCGGCCTCCCCAGCAGCGCCGCTTCCTCACGTCCTTCCTCTCTCCGCTGGCTGCTCTCTCCCTGCTTCCTGGTGCTGGAGGGATTCGATCTCTCCCCGTGGACCAAGGAAGAGAACAAGGTAAGGGTACATCCGGGCGCACGGGGAGGGATTGGTCTTCTTGGTGCTGGATTTGGTCTTCGTGGTGTTGGATTTGATTTTCTTGGTGATGGATTTGATCTTTGTGCATATGAATCTGGTTGTCTTTGGACTTTTTCTTCAATCCGGTTGTCTTTGTGCTACGGCAGCGAGCTTGATTTGGGAGGGGATTCTGGCGCGAATCATCCCTCGCGCGCAACTGATCCAGGTTGCCGCCGTCTCCCTGCATCGCGTCGTACAGCAGGCTCCGAGTCGTCGCTCCTGCCTAGGAGCACGAGCTTGGGTCGTAGAGGAACAAGTCGACGACAACCATGCTCATCCGGTCGGAGAGGGGGTTTTCTGAAAAAAAGATTGCATGGCGACGGCAGTCGACGAGGCATTGTACATGCCCTTAGTCCCAAAGCCATTAGCCTGGGTGGCGATAAAACAAATATTAATGAGACATTACTACAGGTTTCTAGATGCAGGCCTTTCGAGTCAGCAACCAAAATTAAAAGGTGCATGTTAGTCCGGATTGATATTATCAACGAGACTACTGGCTCCTACCCTAAAAGGTACACATTAGGGGTTTCAGACCAAGCTCTTTTATAGCGCACAATACTAGTGTTTAGTAGTATATAGTATTGATTAAGGATAATTTAGTGATTTACCCTGTACCTATTTATTTTAATAATTTTAATTGGTAACAATTCTCCCACAACCCGGCTGATTCCTGCACGGTACGCCCGCACCACCAAGAACGCAGAAATAAGAAAGGAACAGAGTGACCATGGGAAATGATTCACTCTCTAATCTGTGATGTAAACATATCAATTCAAAATAATAAAAACCTAAAATAATACTAATTAATAACATAATGCATAAATTTTAATTCGTTTTTATATATATTACACTAATGCCATTAAATTTCTTTCCTAGGTTACCCCTAGACCACTATACTACCCTTAAATACTACTATATCACTAGGACCATTTTGTATAGTATACAATTAATCTCGACCGTCGGATCTTTATATACTAATCCTTTTTAACCACTAGTATATGGTGGTAATGTGCGCTGTAAAAGAGCTCAGAGTGAGCACTCCACCTCCAGGAAATCAGCTTCACTCCAGCAGGTCCAAAAATTAACGCCAAACACGTTTAGCTCCACTGGCTTTATTCCTACAAAAAAAGATGGAGCAGTGATCAGCTCTACCTTGATAATTTTGAAGCCACAACTCAGCATTGCCATGAAATCTGATGGTGGCAAGAGGAACCCAAAATTGCACCAGAACATTGCACATGGAAGAATATTTTCATATTTGTTTTCTGTCCGGACACGGCGGTGATCACCAGTAAACATTGGTAAACATACATTAGGCAATTTGTACTATCTGTGTGTGCGTGTGTGTGATGGGGCTCTCTGCTTCTATTATGGAACTTAGGTGTATCAATAGTGTGGACACAAGGTTGTCCAAGGTTCGAGCTGTGATAGCTCACCCTTGACCAGGGTGTGATGGAGGGGGCGAAGCTACCACTGAACTGATGCTGGTGCACCACTGAAGAGGTTCCTGTATTTTCCTATGATTGCACAGTGATTCAGAGTCAACTTTGTACGCCCTCCATCCAAAAAAGAATACAATTCTCGTTTCTCGAGGAGTCAAATATTTGAACTTTGACTAAATTTGTATAAAATATATCAACATTCATGATATAATAAATGTAAAATATATCATTAGATTCCTTATAGAATATATTTTTATAATTGACTTGTTTAGAAACACGAATACTAATACAATTTAGTATAAAGTTGGTCAAAGATGGGATAGTTGACTGGCACGATTACCATAATTGCATTCTTTTTGGGACGAAGGGAGTAGTAGAATAAAATTTTACCTGGTGCTAAGCATTGGCACCAGGGAAACGTAACGTGGCGTCGCCCATGGTGTGATGGAGGGTTGAATGCCTCACATCGTCATGCTGGTAATGTGTCTCGACGCGGTGTCCATTGGCCTTTCTCCCTTCCTCACGCTGTGAGGTGGGTGGCAGAGGCACAGATGTCGCCGCCTCGAACGCCGATACGTGCGATGTGAGATCCTTCTTCGACTTGCTGAGTTCAACGGAGAACTTGTCATTTTCGACACTAGCTTTGTTGATAGCATCCACGGTGGTCGTGAGCTAGAGCTAGCCTTCCTATAGGTTCTTCACCTCGCTGACCAGAGGGTCAATTTTCTCTACAGCGGTCCGCATTATTGCCATCAGGTTCTGTGGTTTGGGTCGCAGTGGGCTAGCTTTTGGTTGGAAGGGTGGACAGGTGCGGCTCCGGTGGCACGATATTGACGGATGAAGGTGGTGCTAGGATCGATTCCTGCGAGCTCAAGATCGCCGTTCCCAGGACACAAAAGCAGCGTGATGGATGAGCTCTGTTACCTGATGTCACGAGCATGATAGCAAGGGTAAGGTTGCTAGCGGAACACATGGCAAGCAGAGAGCGGTGGTGCGCCCTCGAGGGAGGAAGGAGAGGGCTATTAGGTTAAGGTTCTGTTCATTGATACCTTCTTCTCTGATTTGGTTCACATAAGTAACAACCACTTGTACTATACACGGGCTCGGCCCAGTAACGGCACGTAGGTCGACTGTGGACTATGACACACCAGCGAAGTCCAAGACATAGATCGTGTAATCCTAATCTAGCTGTACACCTCGACATACAGGCAATGCACCAGCTTGGTCGGGTCCGCCGTCACGACCAATCCCTCCTCCACTTTCCAAAGTTCGCGAAGTCGATGAACTACCTGAAGTAGTCGTCATCCATCCGTGAATCCTCCTGGAATATGAGCTCCGTGAAACCTCCTGGGATACGATGGTTCAAATTTGGCTTTTCGATTGTGATGAAATTTTGCACCCTTCCCTCTCCAGTAGGCTTCGATTTCGATGAAACAAGTCATCGTAGACCTGCACAAACTAACACAACTCAATAAACATATTAGTATGGAGTACCTACATAAATATAACTGTTATGACTTTTAAAATATCTTAATTAAATAAAATAATTACATCACGCAAGAGCGTAGGTTTGACCAACTCTGCCAATTTAAATTAACATCAACCAAGCATTTTCAAAGAGAATTTGCTATCGATATTCTAAAAGCAAAGAAGAATCTTCCAGATATCATGTCTACATGGATGCACAACCATTTGTAACGTTCATGATTTTCTTTGTCTCTTTTTATGTTTCATGAGACTTCTATGTATATGAACTTTTACATTACATTAAATAAGAGTAATGTGCATCTACTACACATGAAGTTGTCTTATTGTTTCATTTTGGTCTAACAAGTTGCAAATGTTACACCTACCATATACTAAATTGTTTCTTATGTACATATACAATCCATATATAGCAGGAGTGCGTATACCACTGGCATGGCATACCGATGTGGACTTGAAAGGATCTAATTACTTGCTATAAGAATGGGGGGGAGGGGGGCTAATAGAAAAAAAATGGAATGCTGAAAAAACAAATCCACGCTAGCATTGTAATGTGCATTGGCGAACCCTTTGCAGATTGTGTGAACTGATGCTAACTTGAGTTTGATGGCGTTTGATAGGATCCAAGCATACATCCATACAAAGTGAAACATGTCGATAAAAAATAGGTAAAGTACAATATGACTACCATTATCAGGATCACTGGATTGGCCTGTAAAGCTCGTTCAAGAGCTATATTTCTTCAGAAAACGAGACCTTCAGTACATCGCCAAGCTATGTGTCAACTACTGCCGGAGATCGCGTAGCAACAATTCTTGAAGATGTCCATGGCGCCGCTGAAGAGAGACACCTGGGCATCAATGCTTCCATCTCCTGACGACGACGACGTGATGAAAACGAGCCCCTCCTGCGGCAGGTAACCATGGATGAACAAGAACGGCCGGCCAGCACCAAAATCCACATCGTTGACCGGAATCCGGACCAGGCTGTTCACCTCGACGTCCGGGCAAAGCACTATCTTAGTTGGATCTGCCACCGGCACCAAACCCTCCTTCTCCACCACTCCCGAGCTTGCGAAGTCGATGAACGACCTGAAGTAGGCGTCATCCACCCGTGCTACCTTCTGGAATATGAGCTCGGTGGCATGCCATAGAGGCTTGGCCAGGGGCTCCCCGACAGTGATGGTTGGACACGCCCAGAGAACGACATTGCCAGCGTACCCTTCCGGCACCTCCGGGTGGTGCATGCGGTGGCGACCGTTCACCGCGATCTTTAGAGTTGTGGGTGTTTCCCCATCCAGGCCGCGTGCCTTGGAGATGCATCTCCACAGGTGAGAGACCACACACTTGACTGCGCTACATGGCCGCGGTGCACCTGGTGGCGACGCTAGGGCCTTCAGCTCGGATACCATGTCCGCGCTGAAGTGCACCCTACGCACGACGACCTTGTCGCCGCCACCGCTGGCATTGGCATGCTGTTCCATGTCGTCCAAAGCGTCGCAGTGAGGAGGTTGCTTGAACTCGACGCCCCGGTGCTCGAACTCGATCCGGGCTGGGTTCCGCAGCATGAAGATGGATGAAGTCGTCCGGTTATGCAGCGGGATGCCAACGCCACGTGTGGCGATGGCCCACGCAGTCATGAAGCTGCAACGGCCATAGCCATCGCTCACGAGGTGGTTCCCATTGACGGCGACGACGAGTGAGCCGCATGCAAACCACGTGACTTGGACCAGCATCAGCTCATCGGCGCCGTCGTTGCTTGGGTACAGGGTTAATAGCTCAGGCGTAGGCTCCACTGGCATGATGGTGCCGAGAGCAACGTCGGCCGTGGCCTCGACGAACCGGACACCCTCATCGTTGAGAAGAATGGCGGGATCGCCATTGGCGTCCAAGCCAAACCTCCCGGCCCACTCGCGGTGCACGGCCAGTGTCTTGGAGAGTCCCTGCTCTAAGATGGCGTTGGGTGGAGCCTTCGCCGTCTGTGGGAAGAAGAAGTACAAGGTGGAAATATATTGGTCGAAGTTCACCCTGTCGAGCACGGTGAGCTTGACGGTGTCCGCAGCCATGGATGGAGCGCTGCCATTGCCATATTTGGGCTTGACAGCCTTCGATGATTCCACGGTGATCTTCATTGGGTTATTAGTGGACGACGTCCCCAAATATGGACTTCAATAAAGCTCGTATAGCTGTTAGGTGACTAGCGAAGGAGAAACAGCTGGCACCAACCTCCTCTAATTGATTTGCATAGGGATGCGGCCGCATGAGCTGGTTCTGAATGCAATATTTTTTTTATAAAAAGCACATACACGATGGAGCGAAGTCCTAAAGATGCTGATGCTTCCTCTTTGCAGCTGCCTCGTTCTTGTTATCACTAGCAGAGAGATACTCATTAGTCCCAAAGCCATTAGTCTGGTGGCGATAAAGCCGATATTAATGATACATTACGACAGGTTTTAGATGGAAGTCTTTCTGTTAGTATTGATCTCCTCCAGCCCAATCCAACGAATGGGCCGGGCCTTGTCTCGCTCCCTGATCGGGGGAGCCCATACCATCTAGGGTTGCGGGCCCCTGTCGCATAGCGCTATATATAGGAGGTGGGGGCCACTGGCTAGGGTTACGAGGTTCACCGCAGATGCCAGTCCCCACCACCAAAACCCTAATCCGATCTGAGAGGGAGCGCTGAAGTGACGGGAAGCTCCGCCGCCCCCTGCAGGTCATCGTCACTGCACCATTCCTCATCGTCACGACGCCATCACTGCAACCACTACACCGACGATCCTTGACGAGCTCTAGACGGTTAATCTGTCCTCTCTATGTTCACATCATGTATATACAGTAGATCTAGGATTCTAATATCTTATTCAAAGTCAATACAAGTTTACCTAACAAGATCTTACTGCTAGATGATCCTATAAGTTTATCAATGGTATCAGTCGCCGATCTAGCGAGTAGATCGAGTTGGGGATTATAAAAGAGAAAGAACAGCTCCGATTCGAATTGGGGGAGAAAGAGAGTGGATTTCGATCCAACGAAAGAATACATTTCGATTTGATTCAAATCGGAAAAAGAAATGGGGGACTTCAATCTCCAAACCCAAAGAGAAAGTTTCGATTCCGAATCGAAAAGATAAGAAGTAATCGATTTCGAATCGAAGAACGAGGAGAAAACTGTCGAATCAAAACCCTAGACCCTAGAACTACCTCACCTGCGTGCGCCGCCGGTGGTGCCGCCACCACGAACTCACACCCCGGCGAAGCTTCTCGACGGAACCGCGCGCGAGACGCACGCGGCGCCGGCGAGGAGGCCCACGAGGGCGCCATCCTGACGAGAACGACCGCGGCGGCGAGTAGACGCCGTGCGCGCTTCATATCGGGGGATAAAGTAAGGCACGGGGTCACCGACGGGTGGACCGGACCGCACAGCACGACGGCATGGGCAACGTCGGTGAGACGTCGCCGGCGGACCTCCTGGCCGTGAGCGAAGAGGTGGAGATGTTAAGGAAAGAAGGAAGGTCGCACGGGATCCCCGGCGCGTGCGCTGGTGGACGTGAGAGAAGAAAGGAGGTGGTGCGCGGCCATGGAGCTTGGCACCGCGGCGACGAGCTGGGCCACACGGCGGCTGGAGACGACGGCAGGGCGGAGAGGAGAGCCGCCGCCGCCGTTGTGTAGGACTGAGAAGGAGGAGGAAGAAGGAAACACCTAGGGTTAGGGTTCTGAGTTGAACCAACCCCTATATACCCGCGAGATGCGCGCTGGGTCGTTGGATCTGAACGGACGGTTCAGATGGAGGCGGAGAAGACGGGCGCCGCGGCTGGGCCGAGCGGGCTGCACGGAGGTGCGACTGGCCAAGCAGGCCTCGCGGAGGCGCGACTGGCCAAGCAGGCCTCGCGGAGGCGCTACTGGGCCGTGCGCTGCTCACGCGCTGCTGGGCCAAAGCGGGCCGAGCTGAACAGGCTGCTGCGCCCGCTGCTGGGCGAATTGCGGCCTGAGTAGTGGGCCGAGCCGAGCTAGGTGGGCCGAAAGCGCGCTGCAGGGCTAGCAGGCCGCGCTCGCGCGTTTGCAGGCGCAGTGCTGGGCCGAGACTTGGGCCACAGGCAAGTTCACAGTAAAGGTTTTTCATTTAAGATTATTCATTTCAGAAGCATTTATTATGAGTTTTATACGCAAAGTTTTATCTCTATTTCATTTTGAACCAACGGGATAAATGTTATGGCGAGTAGATGAGATTATTTTTGCTTCCGAATAGAATAAATTTATTAAGTTTCCGCTGCAAGGTTTTTTTTTCTCTCAATTAAATTGGAACCAACGGGAAAATTTAATTGGAAGAGTAGTTGAGTTAAGTTAATTATTATATTGTTATCAATATTATCAAAGTTGATGATAGCAATATTTTAATATTCAGTTCATAAGTTTTCGCATTACTTCTATTTCTGCCCAACGGTGATGTAGAATTAATGTAAAAGAGAATTATAAGCTTATTGATAAGTTACCATACATTTGTTCTATTTCTGCCTAACGGTGATGTAGAATTGATGTACAAGAATATTATGAGTTTTATATCTGAGTTTTTGCATGCATTAGTTCTATTTCTGCCCAACGATGATATAGAACTGATGTAGAAGGAACATCGCATGTTTTGCTCAAGAGAAAGATGACAGAAGCTTGTTGATTTTATCAACACAAGAGATCACTCAGCTGCAGCAAGGGCTGTTTTAGCTGGGAAAGGCCTTTTAGGCATAGCTTCCGCTGTTGTTAGTGTGCTTTCTGATGAAATTGGAACCAACGAGAAGATTTTATCAGAAATTGATGTAAATGTAATTGAGTTTTCTATCATTGAGATCAAATTTATTGTAATAAGTTAGTTACGTGTCTAATTTGACCAACGTTGAATTAAACACGCATGTTACAGAGTTTTTCTATATCTTAAGTTGATGTTTTGCATGGTTACTTCATGTGTCTTGAGAGTTTATTATGAGATTAAAAGCCCCTCATGGGAAATTATCCTGCATGACGGGAGAGGTTGAGCATTGTACTTATTTTGTAGATATCCTGCACGACAGGAGAAGTTTGTGATGACTCATATTAAGATGTATCTCGTACGTCGAGAGAAGTTTGGGGCAGCTCTTACGCTATCCTCGAATGGATCATGCACTTCTACAGTGTCATGGCTATTAAGCAAGGTTAAGGCCATAAGGGGAGCAATCCCAAAATTGCACTATTACTAAGTCTTAATAAGGTGAAGATTCAATTTATTGTCTCCTCACAAGTGTATGTGGGCACTCTAATTGAGTTGCTCGCTACAAAGCTATTTAGTAATAGTGACAGGCACATTCTAATGTGTGATATGACAGCTAAGATTGAGTCAATAGACAAGGAAAGAGATATATTAAGGCTGAAAGGGTTGAATCTATCAACCGAGTTGAACATAGCAATAATAAGAATGAGTTATTGTTTCTTGTAGGATCATGTTGAGTTAACATGAATTTCAGGACATAAGTTGTATCCAAATGGAGTAAGAACATGTGAGCATGATTTGTTCATGAGTATGAGGAAAGAGTATGAATGAAGTGAGTAAGAAAAGATTTCCCTCGTTCATGATTACTTTTAAATAGTTTTTCGAAATTATGGCAGTAAAGTTTATGCCATATTTCGAGGTGGAGAAATGTGAGATAAAGAAGTGTACTCGTGAGATAAAGAAATGTACTCTCCATGTGAGTTAACTAATGTACTCTCCATGTGAGTTAACTAAGAAAGTTATTCAACAAGTTAAAGTTATTCTCCATTCTCCTATACAAAAATGATCTATAAAAGATTATGATCATCAAGAGAGTACAACGGTCATGATAAAGATACTCCGATGCAAATAAGAACTAGCTAAATTCCAAGAGGAAGATAGCGCAGTTGGCCAGTATTAATACTGGATAAGCCTCAGTAAGAGGGAGTAGCTGAAAGGTTGAACCATACTCTGATCGATATGGGTGATTTAAGTTACTCTAGTTTACCATTAAGTTTATGGATGAAGGTTCATATTCTTAATGGGGTACCAAGTAAGTCGGTGCCTGAACACCGTTGTGAGTTGTGAACAGAAAGAGGACTCTCACCAAAAGATTGTTAAGGTGAGGGACTGTTCAGCTGAGGCCAAAGTATTTAACCCAAATGTAGGGGAGCTAGCTAGCCACCCTAAGTCAGTAAGTTACCATTCAATTGGCTATCTAGATAAATCAAAAGGTTAAGGGGAGTCAGGGGGAGCAAAGCACCCTGAGGAAATGACCTTGAGGAGAAGCAGGTGTACGCGCCTACTTCAAGGACTCATGAGTTGTCAATTCTTCTGTGGCAACAAACCAGGAACCTGTGCTTCAGGAGCCGATAGATATTGTTGTTGCATATGAGGAAGAGCAGTCATAGCCCCAAATAGAATTGTTAGAAATTGAGGGTGATCCCATCTCGATTGAAGAAGCCACGAGAATCGCTCATTCACAGAAATGACTTAGGCCATATGAGATCACTGAGTACTAACATAGTTTGGAACTTAGAATTATTCCTAAAGGAGTGAAGACAGTAGGCTGTAAGGGGTCTACAAAATTAAATGTGACTCTAAAGAGAATGTAGAAAGATTAAGTGCAACTCATGGAGAAATTCTTTATGCAAAATTAGGAATAGATAATGAGGCATTCTCTATAGTCTCAACCAAGGATTCTTTTAGAATCAAAATGACGTTATTGATGCATTATGTGTAAAGTTACATCAAATGGATGTAAATAGATGGCATCTCTCAACGGGGATATGTATAGAAAAGTTAACATGGCACAACCAACGGTTTTGTCATGGAGGAAAGAGAACGTGCGAGATGTCGCTTGAAGAAATCCATTTATGGATTCGGAGAACATCCAAACAGAAGTGTTTGAAGGAAGAAGTTTGGGTTTCAAAGAGTAAGAAGGACAATAGTGTTCAATAAAAAACTTAAGAATGAGAAATTCAGTTTCCTCACCAATTATGTGGACATCATCTTAGTGATTTGAGTCTACTATTGAGGAAGAAGTTTTGTCCTCGAGTTACATATAAAGGATCTCAGTCATCATTCAATTTAGGAAGAAGTTCATTGAGATAAAAGAAGGGGTATTAAGATTATCGCAAGAGGCATACTTTGAAAATGGAATATGGTATGCATGCGAGTAAACCTACGCCTGCTCTGATAATTAAGGGTGATAGTTTTGGGAAATTTGAAGGTCCCACAAACTAAGAAATGATCGATCAAATAAAGATAGTTTTAAGTGCTTCGACAGTTGAAGCTTAAATATTTATAGAGTTCACCCTTACATAGGTCATATCTGGGAAGTTTTGGCAAAAGTCCAATCCAGACATAGATCACTAGAATTGGAGCTAAGATATCTTGCAATTGTGCAAAGTTTTTCAGGTCTCAAGCTGAGTTTCAAAGAACAAGTACTCTCAAATAGTTGTGGGTACAAAGACAGTTATTCTGCGAGATGTGTAGTTAAATCCACAGTAGTTCATAACATCTGTAGTTGGAGTTTTAATGTGGAAAAGCTCCAAGTAAATATAAAGTTGTGGTATCATCAGTGATGTATACCAACTGTTTAGCATGATATGAGGCGACCGAGCAGGCACTCAAAGTGAATAAAGTTATACCGGAATTAAGTACTTTACTCCTGTGACAATAGGTCAAGTGTGCTGCCAAACACATTGACATTAAGAGATACATTGTCAAGGAGAACAATCCAGAATCATATGAAAGTATTGAAAGTGTTCAAGGAACAAGTACCAAGCAAGAGTTTATGGATCTGTTTAATAAAGGCTTACCACCCAAAGTGTTTAGAGAACGCTTAGTTGACATGGGTCTATGGTAGAGTCTATGATTTCTGGATTACAAAGGTCCTAGGAAAAGGATCTGTTTCAAAACAAACATGTGTATTGTGGCTGTTAATCTAATGGTTCTAACTGTTATGACGAGGCATGCTCTATGCATCTGTTTGTGATGGAATAGGTTAAGTTTAAGTACTAAAGATTAGTACAGGAAGTAAGATGAGATCAAGGGGGAGAATGTTAGTATTGATCTCCTTCGGCCCAATCCAACGAATGGGCCGGGCCTTGTCTCGCTCCCTGATCGGGGGAGCCCAACCCATCTAGGGTTGCAGGCTCCTGTCGCGCAGCGCTATATATAGGAGGTGGGGGCCACTGGCTAGGGTTACGAGGTTCACCGCAGATGTCAGTCCCCACCACCAAAACCCTAATCCGATCTGAGAGGGAGCGCTGAAGTGACGGGAAGCTCCGGCGCCCCCTACAGGTCGTCGTCACTGCACCATTCCTCATCGTCACGACGCCATCACTGCAACCACTACACCGACGATCCTTGACGAGCTCTAGACAGTTAATCTGTCCTCTCTATGTTCACTTCATGTATATACAGTAGATCTAGGATTCTAGTATCTTATTCAAAGTCAATACAAGTTTACCTAACAAGATCTTACTGCTAGATGATCCTATAAGTTTATCACTTCGAGTCAGCAACCAAGACTAAAAGGTGCATGTTAGTCCTGATTGATATTATCAACGAGACTACTAGCTCCTACACTAAAAAGTGCACATTAGGGGTTTGGGAGCACTCCAACTCCAGAAAATCGGCTTCACTCCACCAGGTCCAAAAATTAACGTCAAACATGTTTAGCTCCACTGGCTCCATCCCTAGAGAAAAAAGATGGAGCAGTGGTCAGCTCTACCTTCATAAATTTGAAGCCACAGCTCAGCATTGCCATGAAATCCGATGGTGGCAAGAGGAACCCAAAATTGCACCGGAACATTGCACATGGAAGAATATTTTCATATTTTTTTCCTCTCCGAACACAATGGTAATCACCAGTAAACTTTGGGAAACATACATTAGGTAATTTGTACTGGGTGTGTGTGATGGGGCTCTCTGCTCCTATCATGGAACTTACGTGTATCAGTAGTGTAGACAGAAGTTTTGAGCTATGAAAGCTCACCCTTGACAAGGGTGTGATGCAGGTGCGAAGCTAGTACTGAACTGACGGTGTGGTGCACCATTCAAGAGATTCCTGTATTTTTCTAGCATTAAATTATTATTCAAAGTCTACTTAGTAGTAACATAAAATTTTATCTGGTGCGTTGGATGGAGAAGCCTTCACCTGTGGTCAAAGTTCACCTTGTCGAGCATGGTGACCTTGGCGGTGTCCGTGGCCACGGATGGAGCGCCGCCAATACCATAGGTGGGCTTGACAGCCTTGGATGACTGCACGTGATCTTCATGGGGATATTATGCATGACGTCGCCAAATATGAACTTCAATCGAGCTATTGAGTAGTTGACTAGCCAAGGAGAAAAAGAGCGGGCGCCAACCTCCTCTAATTGATTGGCATAGGGATGCGGCCGCATGAGCTGGTTCTGAATGCAATGTTTTGACACAAAAAAAAAAAAACACTGACAAGCCAAGTTCTAAAGATGCTGATGCTTCCTCTCTGCAGCTGCCTTGATCTTGTTGCTTGGACATTGAATTATGCTCAAGGGGTGCTCCAAAAAAATCGTGACCTCCTCATGGAGTAGTAGAATAATTACCCATAGGGATGCAAGTGGGCGATCATGGGCTGCCTGCCCCACGTCCGCACCAGCCGCAACACCATAACCGGGCTGAAGCCTTCAATCTGCGCACGACCACAATTTTTTGCGGGATTTTGCAGCAATCCACGGCTGCATTCTCTCATCATTTGCTATCGTCGTCAGTGCACCTGATGCCGTTTCGCTGCTGCATGCTACTCATTATGGGTGGCCGGTGGGTGCACCTCCCCCATCGTTAGGCAAACTTCTCTGTTGTAGCAGGGTCCTGAATGTTGAGGCTTGAAGTTTTCTACTCCTTATCACCATTGGCACCCACCTTCGTGCTTGATGGAGTGCTTGATGGAGTGTTAAAGGAAGCAAGGACGATTGTGATTTTAAGCAAGCAGCCATTTTGCTTGTTAGCTAGTAATTGGTATATCAGTTGATTAGAAGCAAACTTGTTCTGTCGAAGAAGATTAGAGCCTGATCTGCAACACACGTGGCCAGTGTTTTTGCACAGGTGACTGTTCGCAGGCAGGAGGCCAATCGCCGCCAGGTTATGGAGCTCCGGCATGCAGACTCAAGCATTCATGCCCATAGCCACGATCAGAAAAGTTTGCAGATAATCACGGATCTTGCAGAAAAGTTTGTAGATAATCACGGATCTTGCCGTCGCAGTGGAGCATAGGATGATGGAAGGAATCAGAGACATGCAAAACTGAACGATGTCCTATTTGCTCCAGACGCAGATGCGGCCAATGGAGGCAGCGGTGGTCGAGCTTTGGAGCCGTCGCTTGGATTCCGTCATGGAGGCGGGCTGCGGAGGTGGGTGCTCGTGCAGGGGAGGATATCTGCGCAATGCGGCTTAGCGGCGGCGCTGGGTCGTGCGGGTTACCCACAAAAGACCGCGTCGTGCGGGATTATGTTGGGTGGCGGCGCTGTGTGGCCCAGCGGGCTGGTGGCACGAACCCGTGCCGCTTGCATCCCTAATTACACACCATACTACCGGTTACACATGTAACGCTTTGTTTTATTTTATTTTATTTCCTCTCCTCCCAACGCCTGCTCGCAGCTCGCCTGCGTCAACTCGCCCACCGGCCATGCTACCGCTGTTAGACTTAATCTTGTTGCTTATGTGTTTTGTTTTAGTTCTAGTTAGTCATGTGTCAGGTCAGTCGTGCGTGTGTGAGTTAGTCTTGATTAGTGTGGCCGTGATATGCATGTAAGTGACTGCATGCAGTGAGTTCTACACGTTGGTTTGGAGGAATGGCCAAGTCAATTGGTGAGTGGAACCATGGCGAGAGAAGTGGATCAGATAAGCTCATGCATGTAGTCGTTAGTGGTGCCCAGCATGCAGTTAGTGGTGGCTTGCATGTAGGGAGTTTAGTTAGTGGAGAAGCCACGGAATGCCTGGCCGAGTTGTGCGGCCGGAAGGGGTGTGCGTGAGTGTTTATTTAAGTCTCTGTAGTCACCGTGTTCAGAGCAGGTGCTGTGGTGAAAAGAAATACAGAGAAGTGCTTGTGTGTGCACGCTGATGTGCAGCGTTAAAATTCTCTTGTGTGTTCATCTCCTTCCTTCTTCATTGCCTCTGTGTGTGTTCCATCGAGTACAGAAGAGAGAGAGCTGTGTGTGTGATTGAGTGGCTGGGCCAACAGCCGCCCCGCTGCTGTTCACCAGCCTGCAGCTACACCTGCCAGCTCTATCTTGGCCCTGCTGCTGCACCGGCCACCCCTGTCACGGCCCTGCTGCTTGCTGCTCGCCTCATTGCTGTAGACGCTGCTCAGTGCCCCCCCGCGTGGCCCTACTGCTCTCCTCACCTCACCACTGCATCTGCTCCTGCAAGCTGCCGCCACCGCTAATTTCCCTTGTTGATGGCGGAAACGACCGATACCATCGATGAGGCTGTCATCCCCGCCTGATCTGCCCAGGGAGGGTACCGAATCGTCAGCTGCTTTGACGACCGCAGAGGGGACTTCTTAGTGATTATAGCCCTTTTTATTTTTCCTTCTGTCAAGTGGTAACAGGATCCTGTTCTCAAGGTGCTAATTTTGGAGAATTACCTCGAGAGTGTCTGTGAAAACTGAGAAAAATGTGAACAGGACTTATATACTTTTCCCTTGCTTGGTCACTAGGAGCTGAACCAGTACATTGGTAATAATACTTTGCCATTGCTTTTTTTCACTAGTTTGACTAATTGCAAACAGGTCTCTCATATAGTTACGGTAAATCTCTTCCCACTTTTTGATCCACAACTATACATAGTCTCTCATATAGTTACTATCAATAGTATGATGAGTTTCATAAGTTTGAAGGCACAACTCAGCATTACCATGAAATCTGATGGTGGCAAGACGAACCCAAAATTGCACCAGAACATTCCAGCTCCTCCTTTGTCCCTCACTCGCGATGCCGTCGGAGAGAGAGAGAGAGAGAGAGAGGGTCTGAGAGGGGGTGAAAGACTGGGTGGGGATTGGATCTCTAGCTCTAGGTTGCGTATGTATACTGAGCCGTGATCTTGGGCCGAGTTGGACATGCTGGGCTTTAGCCTTGTATGGAGGTGGGCCTTTTATGCGCCCACCTCCAAAAATATATTTATGTAAGCGGACACAGTAAGTCATCCACCTCTGAAAATGGATGACTTTTCGAGGCGGTTGTTTTAAAATGTCCGCCTCCATTAATTGATTTTCTGAGCCGGTAAAATATAAACATTTTTTTGTGTCCGCTTTTGAGGCCCATTTTGTAGTGTCCCCTAAAATCATTTTTGTAGTAGTGACATAGACCGGAAAATCGACCTGGTTGCTGACCTTGACATCCGAGAAATGCACCATCTTGGTCAGGCTCGCCGTGAAAACCAATCCCTCCTCCTCCTCCACCCCCGAGGTCGCGAAGTCAGTGAAGAACCTAAAGTAACAACATCCATCTGGACCACCTCCTAGGATATGAGCTCGGTGCGTGCTGCAGAGCCTTGTTGGTCATGATTTTCCTCGTGTTGGTGGTTGGGTGCGACTAGAGCATGATGTTGCCGGTGTGTCCTTTAGGCACCTCGGGGTGGTGCATGCACCGGTGGCCATTCATGGCGATCTTTAGCGTTGTGCAGGGGCAGACAGGGGTCTAGGGTTAGGGTGGCAAACTTATCAATGGGAAGGAGATCCACGGGTGGTGTTGACCCATGCAGTCACGAAGACGTACTTGTCGTAGGCCTTGGTAACTAGGGCTGGGCAAATATAATCGAGAATTGAACCAAACTAACTGAAAACCAGAATCAAAAGAACCAGGACTGAGAAATTCAGCTTGGTGCTCACTTCCTGTTTCTCTGGAACCGAAGTTTTTAGGTTAGTTCGGATTAGTTCCCGGTTAACCGAACTAACTAACCCCACGACCAACCTATAGCCCATTTAGAGTCTTAGAGCCCATTTGGCCCAATAGCCAAACCCTATCTTTACTCCTCCCTCTCTCTATCTCACCCCTCCAGCCCCCCCCACGCCACCGCATCCCTCCTATCCCTTCTCCCACATACCGCACACATCACCCCTCCCATCCTAACTACCCTTTGCCACACCTTGCACCCCTCCACGGCCCCCTCTGGGCAGCCGGACCCAGCCAATGTTGGGGTGGATGCTGAGCAAGGAGAAGGAGCTATCGCGAGCGTCGGTGATCTGCGGGCATCTAGCATCGTGCTGGTGTGCGGCAGGCATCGGTGGGGGTCCATCACCACGAAGGCGCTACAATTTGTGTTCTGGCATCGATCCATGATTGCGATTCTGTGATTCCTTTTTTATTTTTGCTTTCAATCTAGCTCTGATCTGTGTGATGGTTTGTGTGATTGTGAGATATCTTTTCCCCTTTCTACTCTGGTTCGATCAGTTCAGTGGTAGTCGAATCGAACTAACTGAAACAAAAAATCATCGGTTCTTATCAGTTGGAACCGGTCGGTTCTCAGTTTTGGATAACCATAGTTTGCAAAAAAAAATCAAAGAACTGTTTTGTCAGTTCGGCCTAGTCGAATGCCCACCCCCGTTGACAATGAGGTGGTGCATGCTGGTGCGACGATGAATAGTCACACGCGAACGTTGTGACCTGGACCAATATTAGCTTCTTGGCGCCATCGCCTCTTGGGTACAGGCAGTAACTCAAGCATCGGCTTGGCATGATGCATTGATGCTACTGATCGAGTATGACATTGGCTGTGGCCTCGATGAAACGGATGCCTGCTGAGCAGGATGGCATGATCACCGTTGCCATTTACGGTGCGCAGCCAGTGCTTTGCGAGCCCCTGTCCGATGACGGTGGTGTTGCCACCTGTGGGCGGAAAAGTACAGGTTGGATATATACTGGTTGAAGTTCACCTTGTCAAGTATGGTCAGGGTGACCATATCGGTGACCACGGATGGAACGCTGCAATTGCCATGGCTTGATAGCTTAGGTTGACTGCACGGTGATATTCATGGGAGAGTAAATCGTTGAAATTGGTAACTGCAAAGTTACTACTGTAAATAGCAGCGTGGTGTGGCATTCCGCATGAACATATTATGAATGCAGTCAAAATAGATATGGTGGCTATGCTATGTCCTAGAGATGTCACCTCCAACAAGACTAGTGACTTCGCAAGTGACGTGGAGAGAGAGAGTGTTGCTCGGAACAATGTTGGTAGGTGCTCGGGAAAACGTGTTTGTACACAGAGAGACGAGCTTGGCAGTACTAGAGAATAGACTTTCCATCCCAATTCCCATAGTGGATCTAGTGAGGCATTTAGTCCCGGTTAGAAACATCAATCGGGACTAAAACATACCACTGAGTTCTGGTTAATTGGAACTACCAGCCCGAACTAAAAATTAAGCTCTGGTTGTTGGTTACTATTGAGATTGCTGAATTATACCTTTTAGTATCGCTTGAAATTTGGACTTGAGACTAACGATCTGATCAACTATGCATGGTGGTTGTCTTTAATTTTCACCCTGAAGGGATCGTGATACCCTTAGAGAGAGGGGGGGGGTGAATTAGGTGTCTCTAAAAAAACTAAGTCTCCAAAGTACATATGAAAACCTATTTCAATTTCTTCCTAAATGTGCTCTAGGTTTTCTCTATGTGTTGCTATCTCTACCGCTATAAAGTTTTGCGCCAATGGTCCAATCATATACTAGCATGGCAAGTCTAGGAATGATAAAAGCAGAAAGTAGTGCAAGTATGAAATGCGGAAGCTAAAAGAGTATAGAAAAGCAAACTCCCGGCACTACAATTTTTACTGAGGTATCATAAAGCTCACGAGTTTTCCACTAATCCTTGTTGCTGGAGCCCCTCTCAAATGGAATGCCCGCGCAAGGGCATAAACTCCCCGGTCGAGTAATTCGGTGGGTGACCACGAGACTTCCCCATGCGGAAGTGGGTCTCCACTCGTCCCTCCCCTGATGCTCCTCGCCGCCTTTGACCTGGTAGAGATTCGGCCAAAATGCCAAGGGCCTCTCCTCCCTTGCACAAGCACCGGCGGCCTCTCCACAAACTCGGTTGGAGGGTCTCACTAGACTACAAGATCCGGATTACAACATTTGGTGTGCGCAAGCACCGTGTAAAGTCTATCAATATGAAAACATCGCTCAACTCTAGGCTAAACACCTAAGAGATGTGCTAATGGGTCAAGACTAGTACTAATCACTTTGCTAATCACCTGGATCTTCTATTTAGTACTTTGGTGGATTGAGCACTTAAGATTGTATATAAGACTTGCCAATATCTTATCTGAACTCAAGCACACTTCAAATGGTCGGGGCACCTCTTATTTATAGCCCCAACTAAAGGAACTAACCGTTGCAATCCATTGCAACTTTCCCGCTTAGCATCGACTGATTCGATGGGTGCAGAAGGGGGACCGTCGAATAGTTGTTGCTCCCTTTCCTTTTAAATCTTTGAACTCCAACGGCTACTTTGCACTATCGACTGAGTCAACGGGCACCCCATCGAAATAGTCATCTCTCCAAAGACGAGCGCACCACCAGTCTTCAATCAAGATTGACTGGTTCGATGGACCGTTGACTGATTTGATGGGCGTCCCGTCAAACAAGTCATCACATCTGCGTTTTGCGTTTCTTCTTTTCTTCTTCATGGTTCTTCTCTTCTATCTTTGTTGCCATCTTTTGGATGATTCAAAATATGGCTAAGGACACTTTCTTAGGAGATTGGATGACTTCTATTTGGATGACCATCATTTGGATATTCAACACTTAAGCATTTGGATGGCTTCTTAGGTATCCTTGGGACCTAGAAATATCTACAAATATCATCTAGACAAAATGTTAATCCCAATAATTATGTTATCAATGAATCGCCAAAATCATAAACCATGGCCTAGGGTCATTTTCCTTACACACCCCTCCACTCTCTTGTGGCCTTAACCTTTCCTTCTCCACCGTATTTTCACTCTCCACTCCTCCCTCCACTCGTCTATCCTCCATGCACCCTCTTTTCCCCTGGCTGTCCTCCCTGGCCACCATGACAAAGGCCTCCCCGACCTACCACAATGAGGTGCAGGTGACGTGGCCCCTGGAGAGGTGAGGCGTGGTCGCCCGGCCCTAAAGTCGATGAGGAGCGGTGGAGGGGTGAGGAGCCGAGGCGGCGGCGGAGCAGGACCGGCGAGTAGCACGGCGGGTGTGAAGACGGTGAGTGGCAACTCGGCGAAAGGCATTTTCCAATCCTTTAGTCTCGGTTGGAATTACCGACGGGGACTAAAGATACCTGTTAGTTCCGGGCTTCCTCTTGGGAACAAGGGATCCCCCCCCCCCCTATTGTCCCTGCTGGGCAATTCTGGTTGGGAGGCCAGCCAACCGGGACTATAGGAGGGTCTCCTAACAGTGAGGGACTGAGGGGACTCTGATAGATAGGAGACAAACAAAGTTCGAGCAAGCCTTTTTGCGCTTTTTATCGATTACAAAAATAAAGGGGTGTGGAAAAATGCAACTAAAATATACTGCAAAAATGCCTACCGTCTTGGTCTGGCTACTAGTTTCAGCCTATTTTGGACATAAGCAACATTTAATCTGTTCCATACATGACCATAGAGAGGGCTCATCGACCTTATCAGCGATGCCTTTGTTTGGACAAGCTTATAGCTATATATAAATTGAACTGCTCGAGATGCCCAATTGCGCATGCATCTTTCTAGGTCAAGGAGATTAAATAGTACTCCCTCTGCTCCAAATCGTAAGTTGTTTGATTTTTTTGACCTCAACTTTGACCACTCATCTTATTTAAATTTTTTTGTAAATGTAGTCAAATTTAAATCATTCTTGAAGTTCTTTTATTACTAAAGCTAGCCACAACAAAAAAAAATATGTTATTTTGCAAAAAAAAAAAATGAATAAGACGAGTGATCAAAGTTGGGGTAAAAAAAGTCAAACGACTTACAATTTGAGATGGAGGGAGTAGTACTTGTGCCTATCATTGGTAGTCTTGTGAGGCCATAGGGAGGGCTGGTTGACCGCATATTAGCCATGCCCTTATGTGGGCAAGCTTATAGCTGTACTTAAATTGAACTGCTCGAGATGCCCAATTGTGCATGCATCTTTCTAGGTCAAGTGGATTAAATAGTAGTACGTATGTCTATTATTGGTGGTCTTGTGTAGTAGCTGTTAGCCAGTTGCGCTAGTTCACATACCCTTGCACTGTGTGTGTATGTGTGAGCATATGCATTGTTAATGTGACTGGATCGAAGTCATGTCTATATGTTCAGCCACTTTACATAACTTAAAAACCACTCCGTTGACCCATCGCCACCGGTCCTATTAAGAATGTTTTGCTACACTCAGCATGACAGAGAGATGTAAAACAAATCATAATTTATTTTGTGGAACGCTGTGGCTGCCTCTTCTGGTTGTGGACCAAGCCTTGGGAGGCTCTCGATTGTCTCCTCCGTCTTGTTCGTTTCTTCTTCTAATGATCTCATGTGTGGATGGGCTTATAGGTATAGATATAAATTTAAATTGAGCTGCTCTCACTGCCCAATCGAACACTAGGTCAAAGGGATTAAATAAGGCCATTCTCAGTAGAGTGGACTAGTGGAGGGGTTTCATCATCATTGATAATGAAGTAATTATGTCTATTCCTTCTGGTCTCGTGTAGCTGTTGTTAGCCCTGTTACGATAGTTCACACGCCCTTGGCATTATTGCTTGGTTCCAGTCTGTCAATATGTGCCATTGCATTGTTAATGTGACTGGATCGGGATAGTCATGTATGTTGAGGCACTTCACCTAAAATGCCAATCCGTTGACCCATCGCTGCTGGTCCCATTAAGAATATGTTTTGCTAGATATGAGCACGATATCTTGAAATTAATAAAACTTCCTTATCCAAAAAAAAGATATGAGCACGATGGAGAGATGTAAGATGAAATAATCATAATTGATTTTCGTGAATGTTGTGGCCGTCTTCTAGGTTGGACTAAACCTTGGGACGCTATCGATCGTTTCCTACTCCATCTTTTTTCATTTCATGTACAGCTCCCCCTAATGATCTGAATGCTGGAGTCAGAGTCAATGGCGTGCCCCACTACTAAAGCTGTTTTTTCTATTAGTGGGACCCTAGAGAATGGATATTGGGAAGGTAATCGTAGAACCTTTGAAATGTTTTGTGAACTCTGTCGTCATTAATCGTAGGTACAATTTTAATACTGATAGTAGGCCAGTAAGAAGAATACTTAATTTTCCATGTCTGCAACTGGATAACTGGTATAGAAGACGAAAGGTTATGAAGCTGACATGAATAGACTTATCTGCCGCATTGATTATCTAATTTTAGGCCCCAGCCCACTAGTCAGGGCTCACATAGCGTGAAGTTATTTTGTAAATTAGACAAAACCTAACTAGATGCCGTGTGAAGCAAGTTTTTCTAGTGTTGTGGATTAGCCCTTCCAAACAGTCCTGTATCATTATTTTGTGAGTTTTTGTTCCAATTCATTCCCTAAAGTCATTCTCAAATTGATGAGTTTCATTCAACTGTTATCCAAAATATGTGTCATCTAAAAAGTTGTCGTTTAATGAGGTTCCAAATGCACTATTTTGTTTCACCTAATGGTACAATTTTATTGGGAAAGCTATTATTATGATTAGAGTAATTTATTAGAAAATAAAATACATCCAATGGCTATTATGATTACAATTATTAGATTAATGGCCGATGCTTCTAATTTTTTTATGATAATTTCTAATATTTCCCTATTTTTAGAATGTCCGCCTAGGATTCTACGTGGCTTCATGTCGAGTCTCCAAAAGAAACCTCAAATTAGTAATAACCATAAGATTCTTTGCCACGTCATAAAAAATATAGGCATGTTGCGCAATTAAATGAGAATGAAACTCGTATGTATGGGGAAAGATATATCTTATTTTGTTAAGCTATCTAGTTTGTCTTGGTGAGTGGGGAGTCGCTGCATACTGCTTCCTTCTAGTTTGTTGCACGTTGCAGCTTTGTGGTTCTTGAATACCTTGTCACACAGGCAACTATATAGAGAGCATCTACAACAACGACGCAAAGCCTTGCATCAAGGTGCCAGCATGTCCGGTGTGGCCATCAAACAAGACATGCCGACTGATGATGCGGCGGGGACGACAGCAAGCAGCAGCCTGTGCCGGCCAATAAGTTGCTGATGCTGGACCTGTGCAAGTACCTCATGCTACTGGGCGTGGGCGATGCTGGCCGCGACGGTGTCCTACGTCGCCAGGCTGATGCTGGACCTGCGCAAGTACATTAAATGATGACATGTCATCATATCTAATGTGTATTAAACTCTCATGAAACCCCCACTAGGAATGGACTTAGAGCAATGCTAATAATATAGCCATCTGTTGGATGTATAGATCCTTACAACCCACATCTCGGCCCATTCATATAGTGGTTAGGTCTTCACAATAAATATATGGTCCACATATCTCTCACACATAGTTCATTGGTTCTGTCTTGAGTAGGCTCCAAGCTTACAACCTGCTTCTCCTCTGTCTCTTTTTCTCTCCCACCCACCTCAGCATTCAGCCTTCTTGTAGCCTTATGTTATACATGCTCTTAGGAGAAAAAAATCTTGTGTGGACAAGCTTATAGCTATATTTGAATTGAACTATTCTAGAGATGCCCATACGTTAGCATGCATCTTCCTTGGTCAAGAGGATTAAATAATAGTAACTTGTCCATCTTTTGTGGTTCTCTGTAGCTGTTAGTCCGTTCCGTTAGTTCACACACGCCTTTGCATTGGTTTCCTGCCAATATGTTAGCACGCATAAATATACATTGATTTAATTACTATGGTGGTTGATAGTATACATCATTGTGTAAGCCTAGTTCCGTAATTTGTCTAGTTTGTACCTTTGCATTGGGAGATATGCATATATGTTGAACCACTTTACATTAACTTAAAAGACACTCCGTTGACCCATCGCCATCGGTCCTATTATGAATGTTTTGCTACACTCAGCAGGATAGAGAGACGTAAAACAAAATCATATACAATTCATATTTTGGAACGTTGTGGCTGTTTTCTGGTTGTGGACCAAGCCTTGGGATGCTTTGATCGTCTCCTTCGTTTTCTCCATTTCGTGTACTGATCTTGATGTTGGATTCCATGGCCCAGAGCGTGCAACGCGTTGGGAATTCAGTCTAGTGAGATCCAGAATTGGTTAATCTGGTACAAGTTTGATAAGGGCAACACAGGGGGCGGTCGAGAATGGATGTCGGGAAAGTAATCAAGGAAATGCTTTAGCGGACTCTGTCGTCTCTAATCATAGTCACAATTTCAGTACTGATATAGGGCGGTAAAAGTTGTAAGAATAAATAGTTAATTATCCATCATTTCCTGCAACGGGATAACTAGTGTAGAGGAGGAAGGTCAAGAAGCTGACATGAATAGACTGATGTGCCATCCAGCGAAGGAGTTGTTTGCCGACTACCCGATAGAATGCACCCGGCATACAGTCGGTCTCTAGTAGTACACTGTGCATCCACATTAGGTCGTCCGATCCAGTCGTCGCCGGGAAAGGTGTACTTTCATTTTCGCGTTCTTGAGATGTGAAACGCACATCATAATTTTTTATTTTCGCGTCATTACATTGCAGCGGCCGGCAGCTAGCAACTATATAGGTGGTGGGAGCATCTACATATCTACAGCGACGCCAAGCCTGTGTATCAAGGATTCAAGGTGCTAGCGGCATAGCCAGTGACGGCAGCATGGAGAAGCATCAGCCGGCGAACAACTTGCTCCTACTGTGCCTGCGCAAGTACCTGCTTCTGCTGGCCATCCTGGCGGCGACGGTGACCTACATCGCCGGCCTCAACCCGCCGGGTGGCGTCTGGCTGGAGACCAGCGACGGCCACCTCACCGGCAACCAGGTGCTGGTGGTCACCTACCACGCCCGCTACAACGCCTTCAGCTACAGCAATGCCACCGCCTTCATGGCGTCGGCGGTCGTCATCCTCCTCCTCCTCCTCGCCGTCAAGGACAAGCACACCACCACCAAGGACGGCAATAATGACACCGTCTTTGTCGCCCTGCGCGTGGTCTTGGCGCTGGACATGCTTGCCCTCCTCGTGGCCTACGCCGCCGGTGCCAGCAGGGACACCGCCACCACCGCCGTGGCCTCAGCGCTGGCGTCCCCAATCCTTCTCTATGTCATCACCCACGTGGTGATGGACTCTCCCCTCTCATCTTGCCTCTACCGGATGGTGATGTGCAAGGAGAAGCCCATCATCCGTGAGGAGGACTCAGCCTGCAGATCCTGCACCACCGACGTGCAGTGCTCCCCTTGCGTCGCGCTGAAGCGGCGGCGCAAGGTATTGATGCTCCTCGCCATCTTCGCCACGACCATCACCTACACAGCGGGGTTAAACCCGCCGGGAGGGTTCTGGCCGGAAACTCAGGAGGGACACCGGGTGGGGGACCCTGCCATGGAGGAGCGCCACTGGAGACGGTTCATAGTCTTCTTCGTCTTCAACACCTCGGCGTTCGTCGCGTCCCTGGGCGTGATCATGCTGCTCCTGACCAAACAATTCAGCGAGAAGTGCTCGGCCTCGCGGGGGCATACGCTGCCGGGACCTGCCGGAAGACGGACTCTACTACTTACGTCGTCTTCATCTATCTCTGCACGCTTGGGCTCTTGTGCTTTGCCTGGGACAAGCTGCAAAGGTAAGTACAGCCATCTCACGCCCCTTGTGATATAAAATTTGTGTTCTTCATGTTTCGCCTGCTTGAAAATATCACACACGTACAGTTATGCGTCTAATTTGTGAATATAATTGTTTCTTCATTAATCGATCCCATTCTATCGTCTCTACAACGACTGCTATTGCCAATATGGCTAATTAAATATGTACTTACAATAATGAACACCTTTGTATGTCGCCACTCTTTATTTGTCATCACTCACCATGTCTTCTTGCCTAAATATATGTACTCGTCGGTAGGATAAAGTGTAGTCAACTCTCCTTCCTGGCTGTTATAGTTTTTGTCCGGACTGGTTCCTGCTGAAAATAATATTAGTTTTCTGCATGATGTAAATAATATCAAGTTGTATAAAGGGACATTACTGAGCCATGTGCATTACAAATACGAATAAGAATTAATTTACATGTTCTCCTGGTATGTACCCCAAATATCACAGCTTTTTATACAATTAAAGAAAAAGATACAGGTCCCTCTCCTGCTGTCTTGGTACAATGGATATAGTAGCTGTGTAAATGGTGCAAACCTGGAATATTAATGTTATCAGTTATTGCAAAATAAGACCTTTGTTTGCAATTTCGCCTGGCCTGTTAAAAATGGATTGGTGATAAATATTCCCGATGTTGGCATATGCGTGTCCATCCTTTTGCCTCCTATTCGACTGCTACATTGCGACTCACTCTTAGTCAGGGTCCACTATATATAATCGGTTTGAATTTTCAGTATTTTTTTATGCTATTTGTGAATGTAATGTCCCATTATAGTTTCATCTCTTGAGCATATTGTTGGTCACTAAAACCCTATAAACTATTTTCCAAACAGGGATGGGGAGAAAGACAACCCTAAGACAACACATAAGCAGACCAATGAAAATGCTGAAGATGATGATGGCCTCCGCACAGCTCGCTCTTTGGTCCTGCTACTTGCGACACTTGCGGCTACTGTGACATCCCAAGCTGGCCTAAACCCACCAGGAGGCTTCTGGCCTGACGACCGTGATGGCCACAAGGGCGGCGACCCGATCCTCTTAGCCAAGCATGCCACACGGTACCGGGTGTTCTTCTACTGCAACTCGACAGCCCTTGCAGCCTCCTTGGTTGTCATCTTCATGATTCAGAAGAATTGCCTAAGCAAGAAGAATTGCGCAAGCAAAACCAATAACAACCTTAGCCTCCGTGCACTGGAGGCTGTCATGATACTGGACTTGATCGGCCTGATAGGTGCATACGCCGCAGGATGCTGCCGGGATGTGAGCACATCGATCTATGTTATCGCCGTGGCAGGCGCTGTGCTTGTCTATGTGGTCTTCCACTTGGTTTTTTTCACAAGGCATATCAAGAACCTCCATGAGAAAACCCCCACCGTGGAGAGTAAGAGGAAGCTGCTGCTGATGCTGGCGATCTTGGCCGCGACACTCACGTACCAAGCCGGGCTGACACCACCCGGGGGCTTCTGGCTCGAGGACGATGAAGACCTTGGCAACTGGGCCGGTGACCCGGTCCTCTTGAGCAACTACCCTCGCCGCTACATGGCCTTCTTCTACCTCAATGCAACAAGCTTCATGGCTTCCGTCGCCCTCACCGTCCTCCTTGTGAACCCGAACCTGTACAGGGCGGCGATAAATTGCCACTCGCTGCACGTGTGCGCGGTGGCCGGCCTGTTCAGTCTGATGGGCGCCTACACTGCAGGAAGCTCAAGGCATGTGCGAACATCCATCTACATGATCGCATTGGTCGGTCTGGTGTTCACATTCATAACCTTGGTACTCACCATATTCTTATACCTTCCCAAGTTGAAGGATCTAGAGATGTGGAAAAGGATCCTTTGTGGTTGTAAATCAAAGCAGGCTGGCAACGGCAATACTGGTACCCAAGATATCGAAGCTGGTGAAAACGTCATGGGCGCAAAGGAAACATCTCTGCCCCAATCCAATGAAACCGGTGGCACAGTCAGCTCATCAGGAAACCACGGAGCTGCTGAGGAAGAGGTCAATGGAAACAAAGGATGCAATGATATTGAGCTACACACGGAGCGAAGGAACCCTTGTGGTTGTGCACCAAAGGATGACAGCAATGGTAGAGACAAGGAGGTGAAGCCGCCAATAGATACTAATGGTACCGAAGCAGATATTGACGATGCCACACGCAGATTAGACGCTGCTGATGGCACGAGCAAAGGAGCATCTCTGCCCGGACCCAATGAAGGTGGTGGCGCAAGAAGCTCATCAGGAAACAAAGGAAGTGATGATACTATTGAGCCACACACCGAGCGAAGGTACCTGGTGCTACTGGCAATCCTTGCCGCGAGCGTCACCTACCAGGCCGGCCTTGTGCCACCGGGTGGTTTCTGGCCGGATAACAAGGACGGCCATGCGGCGGGCAACCCGGTCTTGCACGACAGCAACCACCGCCGGTACTACATCTTCTTCTACTGCAACTCCACCTCCTTTGCCACATCAATTGCCGTCATCGCGCTGCTCATCTTGGAGCTCATCCATATGGAAAATAAGGATGACGGACAACGCACGTTGCTGATCCATGTGGCGCACTACATGATGCTACTGGACTTGGTCGGCCTCCTGGGTGCATATGCTTCTGGTTCTAGCAGGGAGTGGGAAACATCCGGCTACATTGTGACTGTGGTCGCTGTGGTGCTGTTCTACATTGCAATATATATTACTCTCCCCTCCAGGAAGAAGATGTGGCTACGGATAACCACCTTCGTGACCCGGCTTTGCCAAAACGGAGAAAACAATCTTACCAGTGAAGCAACTTCTCACTGATTTACAATTTGCACTGAGATGCAGAGATTCTTCTTTATCTGTAGTTTTCGTTTCGCAGCCTGCTAATGTGTACTGTAGTACTGTTCACTATTTGATAAACTGTCCTATATTGCAAATAACTGAAAAGATCCATTTCAGGGATTCAGTATTACCTCCATTCGGAAATGTAGGTGGTTTTCATTATTCCAGTTCATTTCTGTGGACCGCAAGCAACGTTGGAGTGTGCATATATGTGACGGACCCATCAGAATCTCAGTAAAGAAATCATAGTTTTTGTATAATAGGAAGTCGCCACAATTCCGTAAGAATTCATTTTCTAAATAGAAACCAGTCCGTAAGAAAAAAAGTCATAATAAGCATCTCAATCATACATGGTTGCACATCATCATACGTATTATATTGTTGGATGGCAACTGGGCTAGCTGTTATTATTTGGGGGAGGTCTTAAGCGATTTGTGTCAGCGTCTACTAATCACATTAACTATTAGGACCTCGGGAGCCAGAATCCCCAGCTTGCTGGCGATTATATATTAATCATACAATTGAGTAGTCACCATCTGCCGATTAATCACTAAACCGTTGTTTAGTTTTACAATATTTGAGTATATGCATAATCTCTGCTTCACACCACCAAAATATTACCTAGTAACCTTAATTGGGGGCATACATGCCTGGATAAACTGTGTTCTATTGCAAACGTTGAGTTAAATGCATGGCGAGTCACTCAACAATATATTGCACCAAAATATCATATGAATCACTTAACTTACAAATGGAACATGACGAGTCCAGACTGAATTGCCAACGCATGCAGTGCATGCTCGGCACCAGTGACTCCAGCATTCGGATCATTAGAAGAAGCTGTACAGGAAAGGAAGAAGATGGGGGAGACAATCCATAGCCTCCCAAGGCTTGGTCCACAACCACGAGACTTCGGCCATAGCGTTCCGGAAACTGAATTAAGTTACAGTAAAGTGGCTGAACTAGGGATGTCAATGGGCACGAAATATCTGCAAACCCGCGGATAGTAAACCCGATGGGCGCGAGTTTGGGTCTAGTATTGTATCTGCGGGTGCGGGCGCGGGCACGAGTCTAAACCTAAGGGATATCTGTTAACGGACATGAAAAATTGATATCCGTATCCACAAACCTAGAAGACCCGTTAACTGACATGTGCGACCTAAAAACTAGGGCAACTAAGCTGTTGTACTGACTAGTGACTACTGTTGATATAGTTCTCTCAAATGGTTGAGTGTTCATGTTGTGTCTATTTTTCCTATTTGTTATGCAGTTGCAATGTCTAGCGGCTCTCAATCTCAAGTGCCAGCTTTCGAAGCATTCGGTGATGTAGATTTGGCATATGAATTGTTGTTAATTAGATTTGATTTATTGTATGTTTTTGCGGGTATATGGGTAAACCCGCGGATAACGGATATCCGCGGATAGCGGACACGGGCATGTTTTCATATCCGTAGCGGATAGCAGGCGCGGGCGTGGACACGGGTTTTATGTCGCGGGTGCGGATATTTAAAACCACTATCCGCGCGGATATTATCCG
The DNA here is from genome assembly GCA_015342445.1 of Digitaria exilis. Lineage (NCBI taxonomy): Eukaryota > Viridiplantae > Streptophyta > Magnoliopsida > Poales > Poaceae > Digitaria > Digitaria exilis. The sequence continues at coordinate 82,222 of JACEFO010001030.1, forward strand.
TTGCCATCCCTAGGCTGAACATGAATGTATATAACAATGCAAATACACAATGATGTACTATGAAGTATGAACCACCATATTAAATTAATGTATATTTTTATGCGTGCTCACATATTGACAGTCTGGAAACCAATCCAAGGGCCTGTAAACTAGCGTAACAGGCTAACAGCTACACAAGACCACGAAAAATAAACATAATGCTACTCCCTCTATCCAAAACAAGTCACTTAAGGCATTTTAAGACAAATTAAGGAAAAGGTAAAATGATCTTACTTGCCTCTGATTATAAGCTATATTTGGCACTAATTAATTAATTATTACATGTGCATGCGCATACTAAATAGGATATATAATGCTTTGTATTTGGGCACAAAATTCGAATTGTAGGATGACTTGTTTTTTGGATGGAGGCAGTATTATTTAATCCCCTTGACCTTGGAAGATGCACGCTCACATGGGCAGCCCAATCGAGCAGTTCAATTTTCCAAATATCCTCCCTCGGTTATTTTTGTCATATTTGGCTTTGGTGCACAGATCTCTTCTCTTGTGAGTTATAGTTCTCGGTAAACGCTCTCTCTGATTAATTCCGCATTGGTTTCCCCTCGCATGCAAGCTTCACACCAATGAAAACCAATCAAGTTCATTAATGTCAGACTATATCACCAACTTGAGGACGCTACTGCACGAACTACCCTTTCGCAATCTTGAGATCTTCCATAGATTTGTGAGACTCAGAGATCCATCTTAGATACTCTCGATGTGCTCACCAGAACTCTTGGTGGTTTACTAATCGGATACGGGATACGACGGAGATGAGGAACTCATAGGCAATGTCGAGCCTGAGCTCGTCGCCGCCAGTTTGCTAGCTAGTTGGTAATAATCGAGTTCTTTTTCTCCATCAGGTTAATTAAACCCTTTCATGCCATGCTGGATGAGCAACATCAGCCACCCATACATGGGCCTACCATTATAGAAACCATTCCGGTCCATTAACCTGGGCTTCCTGGAACGACGAGGACTATCGGTGCGATTGCACCAATAATGAATTAGTGAGGATATGGGGTTACCCCCTTTTTGAGATTCAGCCTGGGTTGTTACACACACTTAGATCACTGTTGCTCATTACCAGCCACGAACAGGGACAAGATCATTTTAGACAGGGCATGGTGGTATTTCACAAATTCATATTTTTTGCCGGACCCCCTGCATTCGGATAGAGTGTCTACAAAAATTATAACCAATTGGAGGTATTACACAAAAATAGATGAAAAGTGCAAAATTTAATTAACGATTTGTAAAAGATGTGAAATGAACTATTGTTTAGCTTAGTACAAAGTGCAATAATTTCAGTGGAGGTCTGAAATCAAAGGTCCGTGTATAAGCGTTTTCAGAGATACACTAATTGATAATGGTCAAAAACGATCCTGGCATAATTTTAATGAAGTTGACTATGTGACTTAGCTCACGTGTTAATCCTACCTTGAGTCCAGTATTGGCCAGACATCGGCGAGCTATTCATCGACTCCAATCGCCAAACGTCGATTCTGTTCATCGGTTCCTTTTAAATTTTGTCTCCTCTTCTGCTATCTATCCTCTGCCGAGTGACGCACGAGTGACGGAGGCGGCGGCGACCATGGCAGCGACGACGACGGAAGCAGCGGAGACCACGACGGCGGTGACCACGACGGCGACAACGTTGATGGCGGCGAGCTACCTCCTGCTTTCCGTGGTGACGTCTCTCTTGGTGAACAGTACCATGCAAGAAGCACGTGGAATCCTTGCCAACGCTGTTCTGGGGCTCGGGCAGGTTCCAAGCATTGAGGGCCGATTGAGAGCCGGTCACTGCACTACCGGAAAATCCTAATATGCCGAGAGCAACAATCTTTGCCGTGAGCCAAATGTCGGGCTCTCGGCAAAGAAGACATTTGCCGTGAGCCATGCCCCAAGACTCCCGGCAAAGAGGAAACCGTCGGCAAAAACAACGTTTGCCGTGAGGACCTAAGGCCCGGCTCTCGGCAAAGTTTGAGCACTCGACGAACGGAAACTTCGCCGAGAGCTAGAGCAAAGATGCTCTCGGCAAACTAGGACCTCTCGGCATACATGATCACGTGCCACGTTCGTGCTTTCGCCGCCAGAGACGGCGTGTGGGGCGGCTAACGGCCGTCAACGTCTTTGCCGTGAGCCTACAAGGAGCTCACGGCAAAGGGATGTTTGCCGAGAGCAGAGGGCGTCCTCTCGGCAAAATTGGACACGTGGCACGACATCAGTCAGGCCGGCATGGCCACGTGGCAGCCTCTTTGTCGAGAGCTTTCCGGAGACTCTCTGCAAAGGCATGGTTTGCCGAGAGCCTTCCATAGACTCTCGGCAAAGAGGCTCTTTGCCGAGAGCTTCCTGGCGGCTCTCGGCAAACGTGTCCCACATATTTCACATTTCAACGCCCAAACAAATTTTCTTAGTTCACACATCCTACAAAGTACAACATGTGAGCATTTGACTATTTTACCAATTTGTTTGCTATTTTTAATTTCTTTGTATCAATTTGTTGGGTTTATGGAATAATTCTAAGTTGAATAGAGAAACGATTTGAAAAATGGTAAAAAATGAATTAACTAATGAGATTCATGTAAGTAAGTGTGATGTGAAGCCTTACCAACAAAATAAGAGTATATTTCAATGAAAACATGGAAAAAACCACGTGGATTAATAGTTTTGCAATTATTAAAAATAGCAAATGGAGTCCGAAAATCATGATTTTTGTAGACATCCAATGATTTGGTGTACTAAGAGTGTGCGAAAAGTTAGACGAGGTTTCGGGCAATTTTGTGTCAAACCATGCACAAATCCGAACATCTCCGTAGAAGTTTCGTAAACATCACATGTGATCTCTAGAATTTGAACTCAAAGGGAACTTTAAATTTGAGTTTGCATGCAAAACTTTGTGCACATGTTATAGACACTATAATATGGTCTATGTCAAAATTTGGTATTTTTTCAGAATAATTTGATATATATTTCTACTTCATATATACATGAAATAATGAAAATTTACTAAAATACACATGAAATAATGAATTAATATGTAAACAAATAGGACTTCATGATTTTACTCATCATATGAAATAAGATCAGTATCACCAACACTTTAGAAAAAAGAAACGGAGAGCACAATAAAATAAAAACTAATGGGGGAGCAACTCTTTGCCGAGAGCCTCAAGGCGAGCTCACGGCAAACAGGGTGTTTGCCGTGAGCTCGGCCTTGTGGCTCTCGGCAAAGAGTTGTTTGCCGAGAGTTTGCAGAGGGGTTCACGGCAAACTGGTTTGAAATTTTTCGAACTGAGAACTGAATCTTTGCCGAGAGCTTCGATCTGGCTCTCGGCAAAGGCTGTCTTTTCCGAGAGCCAGATCGAAGCTCTCGGCAAAGTTAAGTACCCGCGGCACAAATACAACGTCACCGTTCTCTTCTCCCCCACTCAGTCATCTTTCTCCTCCCCCGCGCTGCCGCCTCCCTACCTCGCCGCGCGCCGCCGCCTCCTCCTCCCTCGCCTCGCCGCGCCGCCGCCTCCCTCCCTCACCTCGCCGCGCCGCCGCCTCCCTACCACACCGCGCGCCGCCGCCTCCTCCTCCCTCGCCTCGCCGCGCCGCCGCCTCCCTCCCTCACCTCGCCGCGCCGCCGCCTCCCTCCCTCGCGGCTCCTCTCCCTCACCCGCGCGTCATCCACCCCACCTCTCCACCTCGTCACGCCGCACCGGCCCGGCCCATCGTGTCCCTCACGCTCTACCGCTCCATCGTGCAGGCCGCCTGCTACCCGGTGGCGGCCTACGCGGCGTCGCGCCACAACCGCGCCCACGTTATCGCGCTGGGGGCATTCCTCTGGGCCGCTGCCACATTCCTCGTCGCCGTCTCCGACACCTTCCTCCAGGTGAGCTTCCTTGAGACCGTGACCCTGGCATGGGTTAGAACCTCGTGGAAATGCCCTGTGAAAGAACTGGCATGGGTTAGGGTGTGCTATCATGAAGACTCTTAATTACTATTTACTAGTATGTGTTATGTGACTCTGGTTTACACTCATGTTCCCTGATGGTGTTATTCCGGTTTGTGATGTTGTGCTATTTAATCCGTTTTGTGATGATGATCCGATCGACTAGTTTTGGTTTCTGCTCGTTTGTTTGTCAGTCATGCAGCTAAAACTAATTGTGAACTCTGAAATGAAATGCCTGCCTTACTGAATTAATGTGAGGGTGATCTGTTAGCTTGTATGATTAAACACCAACCTAGCGAAATGGGCCCTGGAATCTTTTTTGTGATTGTGGGGGAGAAATATAGCCTTGATGCTTACGTTGTTTATCTGTTGTCTGCTGATAATATCTAACTGCTATGTGACTCTAGTTTTTGTCAGTTGGCATGGTAAGTAGACGATGGTTTTTGTTTAGCTGCGCTGATGATGTATTTCGTACAGCGTGTAGCAGCTGTCTATTTGACCTTAGTATGCAGATGCAGGTTGCATATCCGCTGAACAATTCGAATTTAATTTGAATTGTTCGTTTAGTTTTGCGAATGGCGCCCTTGTATTTGTATTTCCAATTTACCAGTGAAAACATTGGGCAAATGAATTCCACCACGGGTCGGTTCGTGTCGTTCTCGCCAGTCCGGTCGCGAGAGTGGCGCGTTGGTCCCCGGTCGGAGGCGGCTAAAGTGAATGTGAATGTGATTCTATATATGTGAATGTGATTCTTTGTGACTAAATCGATATGATGGTGGGCTTTAGAAACCTCACCGTGCAGGGGAGTCTCGACCACGACGCCAAGACTCCCCGAGATTCGGCAAAGGGCGCCGAGCGGAAGCGACACAATCCGCCCACGCATGACACAGGAGCAGCTGCAGATATCGTCTCTACAGGTTATTTCTTTTTTACTTTGTTTTCCATTGCTTTTGATGTACGATTGCTTCGCATTCTAACATATATATTTTGAATGTAATGCAGTCCCAGCTCGCCCAAGAGAGGACCGAACGGGAGATCGAACGGGAGAGCCTACAGGCCAACTTGACCCAGATGTACGCCTGGATGCAGAGCGTGGGCACTCAAGTGTCCGTCCCTCCCCCACAGCTTCAGTTTCGGCCACCGCCTCGGCAACCGACCCCTGTGAGTATAAAAACTTTTGGTTTGTAAGTTCATTGGTTAAATCTTGTCTCACGTGAAAACATTTCTCCTTTCTGCAGGGTCTCTCGGCGGGATCAAATGATCCCGCTGGAATGGTCAACATGTCGCCTGGTGTGTCGCCTGCGCCTCGTGTGTCGGACTGGTCGCCTTGGGGAACTCAGCAGGACGGACAGGGCTCACAGGATCGCGACCTCTCCAGCCCCTCCCAAGCACACAACCCGTGGGAATGGCGGCACCACCATTAGGTAGTTGACGGATGTTGTGGTTAAACTTGTGGTCGAACTTGAATGTTATGTGCATGGACTTGTGCTATAACTTGTTGTTAAACTTCTGGTTAAACTTGTGGTTGAAACAGAATGTTATGTGCATGAAATGTTTGTGTATTGGTTATATTAATTGCCTGTGATGTATTTGAGATGTATGTGTGATATATTTCAGTTGTTGGGCACCATATATGAGCAAATAAGAAATAAAAAAGGCCTGAGCCCAGGGGTTTGCCGAGAGCATGGGGCCAGGCTCTCGGCAAAGATGCCATTTTTTGCCGAGAGCCCTGGCCAAGGCTCTCGGCAAAACCCCTGTGCAGAGGCCCCGCGCCTGCCCCTGGTGTGGGCCCCATGGGCTCTTTGCCGAGAGCCACGTGCCAGGCTCTCGGCAAACCTTGAATTCTTTGCCGAGAGCCGGGCACGTGACTCTCGGCAAACCTTGAGTGCTTTGCCGAGAGCCCGGCACATGGCTCTCGGCAAACCCAGCTGTGGGCCCCACAGAGACGGCGCAACGCCGTCTCGCCGGCGTTAGGGCCAGGCTATTTGCCGAGAGTCTACATGCTCTCGGCAAATACCTCCTGTGCACACGGCAAAGGCTTTGCCGTGATCCCGGAAGAAAGCTCTCGGCAAAGGTTGCTTCGCCGAGAAAATCTTTGCCGAGTCATCTTTGCCGAGAGCCGGCTCTCGGCAAAGCCTTTGCCGAGAGGATTGTCCTCTTTGCCGAGAGTGCCAGGCTCACGGCAAAGAGCCTGGATCCGGTAGTGCTGGTCGCCGGGCGCGGCCGGCCGCAACTCCAGCGGCGCCGCCGGGATCCGGTTTCTGCATCGATTTGGTTTCTCCGGGCGTGGCGACAACAGGGTGACGAGGAACAGCGCTCGACGGGTGATGTTCCAACCAGCGGGTGATTGGCAGGAGGTCAAGAAGAAGAAGAGCTCAAGGAAGGAGGAGAACCACAACCGCCCGTATGGTGTCCAATGGCCATGGCCAAAGAAGTCCGAGTGCAAAGGACATTTGCCGAAGTCACAATTAACAAGGGTGACGTTTGGTGATGCGTTGTCGGCTGCCCTCAATGCCCGATCAGCCACAAGCCCCACCAATGGATGCCGCCGGAGTTCACGGGGACGGCAGCGACGGCGTGATCCGGATTCTACGTCGGTTCAAATTGCTAACCGTGTTCAACTACCTAGCGATCATCCTCCGGCTGGGCTGCACAAGTCTTCGGATGGGCTGGACAACGGGCTACAGCGGCCCATCCTGGAATGCGTGGACTCGTCACACACGCAGGGAAAGCAAACCCTACAGATCAAGGGACTCGACGGCCTGCACGCCTGCCTATTCTCGCGCAGCGATCGCGACTCCAACGCCACACACCGCCGCTTGTTCCTGGAGGTCGCGATGGCCGGCGGTCATGGAAGCTCGTGACCGGAGGTGCAGGCGGGGATGGGGTAGGCGAAAATCAGCGGAACTACACGATGCAGTTCACGAGAGGCGGCCGTTTCAAGCACTCTCGTGGCCGCGGCAATGCTCGTCGGTCTGTGTCTCCTCCACGAGCAAACAGGGCTCGAGACGCGGATCGCCCAAAGGGCAGACGAGGCGGCCGGGCGCCTGTTCAAACCGGCCGTGGGCGCGGTAGGGGACATCGTGGTTCAAATGCTTTTGATCTAGAGAGCACAGTGAGGTCCAGCAAAGAGGATCTCGAGTGCCGGAACATGCCGTTGAAGCTCCATCTGCAGTAGCCGGAAAACACAAGAGCGTTGAGCTGGCAGGAGAACCAAAGGCTAAAAAGAAGAAGTCCGTTCAGTGTGTCATATGCTAGGAGGATCATCTCACTTTGACATGCACTCTCCTCCTAGGCCATAAGCCATCGACACAGTTCCGTGGGCTAGCTAGCAAGGGACATGGGTTTTTTAAAATTCCAAAGTGCAATACTAGTGTAGTCCCGAAGAAGATCTCAGCCACCGCTCTTATCACTATTATGGAGGGAGAAGTGTCTGTAGAGTTAGTGAAGTCAGAATTGGAGCGTCTGATCCCAGTTAAGTGGGACTGGGTGGTGAAGCCACCTGGTCACGTTCCCTTGCCAGGTTGAGCTTCAGCGCATGGTTGCCATCAAAAGGATTCGTACTGACAAGAATGAGAGTGTGAAGGAGATCGAGAATGGAGCCATGAGATCAAACCAATCAGGAAATTACACAAGGTTTGGGTTCAGGTATTCGGAGTTCCATATGAGATCCGCTCTTTTCTGCCACTCTGGGCGGTGGGTTCTATTATTGGTGCTACCCAAGGAGTGGATATGAAATACTTGAGGAGGACAGGTGTTGTTCGCCTTCAGGTGGCCGTGCTTGAGGTAGATCATATCCCAGATGATGCAGACATTGTGGTGGATGATTGTCTGTACGAGCTCTTTTTCAAGATTGAGTATGTCATGCGTGCGAATGAGGAGGACAATTTTGATGATGCTGATTATCTTGATGAGGAGGATGATGGCAACACTGAAAATGGGAGAAAAGATTAAGATCATGTCATGGAGGCAGAAAACTCTACACCAAACACTATTGCACCAGCCCCTACTGATGCTTCAGGGACAGAAGCCCCCAAAACAACTGACGATGAACACCACATTATTGAAGCTTCTACTGATGGTGCGGCGGAAGAACCGCTTGAGGAGTGCTCCAACAATGTCATGACTGATGATTCTCCTTTGGAGGAAGGTATGATCGTATCTGCAGGTGGAAACATGGGTGCTGAAACACCAGCCTTCGTGCTGGACGTGGTTAAAGTCGTGGCGCGTCCTCCTGTGCGAGATGTGGTCGCTCGTGAGGCGCCAGGAGATGAGCTGCAGAACGATGATATCCGGACTGTGCTGCAGGATGACCTGGCGACGCCTACGCGTGAAAGTTCTGTACTCTTGTACGCTGAGGCACTTTCTGGGTCCCGCAGTCCGGGATGTTGCGCCATACAAGACGGAGGTACGGGCTCCGAGCTGCCTGTGCACAGGAGCCCACAGCCGGCTCAACACCCACCTCCTACGACAGTACTGGCACCGGTTCCAATGCCGGATCTGATGGTGAAGATGTTAAGTCGGAGCAAGAGATCATCTATGACGGATGAACATACCCTTGCCAAGACAGAGAGGTGGGTGGCTAGAAGGAACTTGGAGGCTCCAGGTATCACCTCTTTTACCGCTTTCTCTAATTCTCAGATAGAATCCAATACTAGCAACCTAGGTGTTTCTTTGGGTAGAGATAATAGCATTGTTTTTTTCCTCTGTTGTCTCTTTAAAGAATATAGAAATTGATAGGTTGTCTGTTAATTCTAAGAGGAATGGGAAAAGAAATAAAGATAAAACAGATAATCCTACCTCCACTCATGTGGGGGATCAAGAGGAAGACAATTTCGATGCAATTCTCAACCACGCATGTGGTCATTTAAATGAAGATGCTTTCGACGAGGACCTCGATCACGTTTGTTGTGATCTAAGGGGTCTCCCTTGCAAGAAAAAGTCTAACTCTGGAAGCAAGAAACGGATGGCTAAGCCTCCGAAGAAGCCTAAGACCCCGTCAAATCTGTCTCTCCAATGAAAGGAGTTTTCTGGAATAGCAGAGGTCTTGCAGACTTGGCTAAACACAGATATTTGTCGGAAATGGTTCGTGAGGAGCAAATTAATTTCATAGCCCTCATGGAAACTAGTCGAGCGGACTTCCCAGAATCTACTCTAAAGAACCTGTGTGCCGGCCGTGAGTTTATATGGCATAATATGGCACCGCATGGGAGATCTGGTGGAATGCTTTTGGGAGTTTATCTCTCAATCTTTGATATTGGAGCCATCTCCGAGGGGGACTTTTATGTTAAGTTCACCCTCAGAATTAAGACTGATGACTTCAAATGGGTACTTTATGCCGTTTACAGACCGGCCCAACAAGACAACAAAGAGGCATTCTAGGCTGAACTGGCAAACTCCTACTCTCATGAATCTCTCCCTTATTTAATATTACCTCTGTTCCAGAATATAGCAACGTTTAGACTTTTTCAAAGTCAAACATTCTTAACTTTGACCAACACTATTTCCAAAAAATATAAATTATTTTGAGTGAAAAGGTACATGTTATAATAGTTCCTTTCGTGACCGATCTATAAATATAATTCTTACTTTGCCAATCTGTATAATTTTTGTGCTATTTATGGTCAAAGTTATTAATGTTTGACTTTGAAAAAGCTAAACGTTGCTATATTCTGGAACGGAGGGAGTAGGTGGTGATTTCAATATTATGAGACGTCCGGAAGATAAAAGTACTGACAATTTTGATCCCAAATGGCCTATCATTTTTAATCAGGTCATTGAGGTTTTAGATCTTAAGGAGATTGAAATGTTGGGACCACAATTCACATGGGTGAGTTATGGTGATGACCCTACTCATGAAAAACTGGATAGAATTCTTGTGAGTACGGATTGGGAAGAAAAATTTCCTCTTTGTACTGTGGAAGCAAGGAATCAGGGCACCTCAGACCATATTCCTCTACTCCTTAATACAGGGGCATCAACACATCTTGTTAACCCCTCCACTGTTTAAATTTGAGAGGGGCTGGTTCCTTAGGGATGGTTTCTTTGATATGGTTGCCAATGTCTGGCAATCTACAAACAAGGGACATCCAGCCTCCAGTGGTGGCAGAACAAGATCAGAGCTGTCCGCAAACACCTCAGGGGGTGGGCGAAACATACAGCCGGTCACTTTAAAAAGGAAAAGAGAAAGCTCATCTCGTTAATTGATGTTCTTGATAAAAAAAGTGGAACAATCTCGCCTCTCAGATAATGAGTTAAAGAAACATTATCTTAAGGAGAGGCTTCTACCCTTTTAAGAGAGGAGATAAAATGGTACGAACGTGCTAAGGTTAACACGCTATTGGAAGGGGATAATAATACCAAATTTTTCCATCTAGTAGCGAATAAGAAGCATCGTAAACAACACATCTTCCGGCTAGAATAGGAAAGTGAGGTAGTGGTTGGTGATGATCAACTCAAATCCAACATAACAAACTATTACAAGGGCTTGTTTGGTTCCCCTGATGAATGTGATATCACTTTGAGGGAGGATTAGATTGAAGACATAAACCAGGTGACTTCAGCTGAAAATGATATATTAACAGCACCTTTCACGGAGACGGAGATTAAAACTACTGTATTCCAGATGGAACATAGCAAATCTCCTGGTCCAGATGGATTCTCAGATGAATTTTACCAAGTTTTCTGGGAAATCTTAAAAGAAGATTTAATGGCTCTTTTTAAAGATTTTCATGATGAAACTTTGCCTCTCCTTAGTTTAAACTTTGGTATTATTACCCTTATACCAAAGACTAATGATGCGAAGCAGATTCAACAGTACCGTCCTATTTGTGTTCTAAACATCAGCTTTAAATTATTACTAAAGTTGGCACGAATCGGATGAACACAGTAGCGGATACTGTGGTCAAACCATCCCACACAGCGTTCATTCCAGGGCGAAATATTATGCAGGGAGTAGTTGTCCTTCATGGGACGATCCATGGGATCCATACTAAAAAGCTTGACGGGGTCTTATTTAAAATTGACTTTGAGAAGGCCTATGACAAAGTAAAATGGTCATTCCTTTAGCAAGCCCTTCGCATGAAAGGCTTCTCTCCGAAATGGTGCCGATGGATTGAAAATTTCGTTGAGGGAGGGAGTGTCGGTATTAAAGTTAATGATGATATTGGACATTTCTTCCAAACGAAAAAGGGACTTTGCCAAGGCGATCCCATGTCACCTATCTTGTTTAACATCGTGGCTGATATGCTAGCTGTGCTCATTTAAAGAGCTAAGGATGATGGACAAATTAGTGGCATAATACCTCACCTTGTTGATAATGGATTGTCTATCCTACAATACGCGGACGGCACCATTCTCATTCTTTTTATGGACCATGACTTGGAAAAGGCTAGGAATATGAAGCTTATGCTTACCGTCTTTGAACAGTTATCGGGACTAAAAATCAATTTTCACAAGAGTGACGTGTTTTGTTATGGTGAAACTACCAACTATGAGGAGGAATATATGGACCTTTTTGGCTGTGACATGGGGGAATACCCATTCCGGTACCTGGGAAATCCCATGCATCATAGAAAACTCTTTAATAGTGATTGGAAAATGATCGAAGAGAGATTTGAAAAGAAGTTGAACTGCTGGAAGGCAAAACACCTCTCCTATGGAGGACACCTAACCCTATTAAACTCGGTACTCAGCAGACTTCCAATGTTTGTGATGTCTTTTTTTGAGATCCCGAAAGGTGTGCGCTCTAAACTGGATTTTTAGAGATCCAGGTTCTTCTGGCAAGGAGGTACGTTTAAACAAAAGTATCGCCTTGGTATATGGGGCCTTTTATGTCGCCCAAAAGACCAAGGTGGTCTCAGTATTATTGACCTGGAGATCCAAAACAAATACTTATTGAGAAAATGGTTGTTCAAACTGCTAAACGAGGATGGCATGTAGCAATCTTTAATCCGGAATAAATATCTAGGATCAAAAACATTGTCGCAAGTTAGGATCAAACAGAACGACTCTCATTTTTGGAGAGGGTCATTAAATGTCAAGGATGATTTTCTCTCACGTGTATCTCTTAATATGAAAGATGGCTCTCAAATAAGATTTTGGGAGGATACATGGTGTGGACCGAGGCCTTTTCGTGATATTTACCCCAACTTATACCATGTCTACTATGAACCACATAATTCAGTGGCTCAAGTTATGGGAAATACGCCTTACAACCTTTCTTTTAGGCGTTCGTTAGTAGGGGTGAAACTTACTGAGTATAATGACCTCATGGCCAAAGAGGAGGCTTTTGGCTATCGGATGAAAGGCATACTGTATCTTGGGACTTACATAGAACGGGTCAATTTTCCACTCGTTCTATGTACCTTAAACTAATGAACTATGATACTCCTTTTCGACATAAGTTGATATGGAAGCTAAAATTGCCTCTAAAGATTAAGATTTTCCTTTGGTATCTAGCTAGAGGTGTCATTTAAACAAAGGACAATCTAGCAAAAAGAAACTGGTTAGGTAGTCAAAATTGTTGTTTCTGTAAGTCAAATGAGACAATTCAACATCTCCTTTTTGATTGCCACCATGCTAGAAACATCTGGAGAATAGTTCATACGGCCACAGGTCTTAACCCATATACTGGGCGATTGGCTCTCCCATTTTGATAGTGGAAAGCGTGATATTATTCTAGTGGGTGCTGCTGCCATGCGTTGGGCGATATGGCGTTGCAGGAATGATATTTGTTTTAATAATGTTAAGTATACATCGTTTTTGCAGGCTTTATTCAGAGGAGCATATTGGCTGAGATATTGGTCGCTACTGCAGCCTGAGGAGATTAGAGAATGCATTCGGGAGACAAGTTTAGCCCTTGAGACGACTGCACTAGAAATTTATACTTCCCATGGATGGCGTTTTAATAATAGACTCGATCCTCCTTAATTTGCGTTTTATTTATGCTCCTTGTGTCAGTCTGTGAACTGACTTTTCTTGTAATAATCATAACCAAAAACCGGGCTGCGTGCTATGCAGAGGCCGGAAACTCTGTTTCCATTATCTAAAAAAACGTGTTAATCCTACCATACCTGTGAGGTATCTATTTCCATCAAAGTTTCTATAGAAGTGTTATGAAGCTCTTGTAGTAAAGACATTTTCTTTCCAGCAACAAGCTTGCATCCATGTTCAGTTAACGCCATAGAGTGCATAAACTATGTCTTTAACCAACATTTATTACGAATAGCAGTGGAGGTGACGTTAGGGCTACCATGACTTACGTTGCAAAGTTGATTGTATTGGAAATCAAGTAGAGGACATTACTGGAGGACAAATGTTGCATGTTGTGGAAATCTAATCCTTGAGTCAGTTGAAAGATTGATGGCATAGACTGCTAATTGAGTAATAGTGTTTGCAGAAAATTTCAAAAATATACTCAATATATTAAAAATCATTCCGTGACCATCGCATGCAGAAGTAGTACATATCTTCTAGCAAAACACATACTTGTGGGTTAACTTTTCACTTGGTGCTTCCTTACAATCTCACCCTCACAAGTGCATCTTACCTATTTGCCTCAAGCTTCCAGGGAGGGGGGCACAGACAACCCCCCCTCCCCCCGTGTATCTACCCATTAATGTCTATATATGCGAATTATAACAATTTATCTGTGCATGGAGTTTGCCTCTTCATATTCAAATTCCTATCAAATTGTGAAAATGACAGTGAAGCTGCTGGTTGTCACTGTTGTTGTCCTGCTGCTACAGTTTACCCCAGCCAGGAGCTCTTGCACCTACTGGAGCTTGTATTGTGCCAGTGGCAACAATAACACAAACAACCCGTATGACAACAAATTGGTTGTCGTGTCGGCAATGATTCCATTAAAGAGGCATCCTCTTCTCTCTTATACGCCAATGATACTCGTGGGAAAGAAGCAGTATACTAGTAGCATTGTATGCCGTCGTGTAGTGATGCGCAGACTCGAGCGGCTTCCGGTGTAGGAGGAGTGTTTTCAAAGGTTTTCAGGAAGCCTGGGTAGTTTGTGGCTTCAGAGAAGGAGTTGTCGTGTGCCGTGAGTATGGCGGACCATTTATTACAGCAAGAGGGAGCTCCAGCCATCTCTGGAAAAACATCATGGTTTTTATGGCCGCCAAGTCTTTGGTGACCATTTATAGTGCCATCTTCGATGCCACCATCCTTGAGCTGACAAGTAGTGTGTTCCAGGGGCTTTGGAATGGGTCACAAAGGGTTCATTAGAGTGGGATTTAGGTGGAGATGTATGCTTTGTCCTTTTGTGTTCCTTGTTAGTTGAGGATTGTGATGACTGCCTGGTGATCCTGCAGGATGTGGTGCTCCTCATTCCAAATATGTTAGCCATGAGAGTAGCCAAGCTTAGTGCAACTACCGCTTTGCAGCGGAGCACTTCTTCAATGGCAAGCCTCAGATACTGCTGGACACTGGCATTGTTCAAGTATTGACTAACGGTATGTCGTATGCCCACAAGCTAGCATAGCTTTTATTGCCCGTACCTTGATCTTGGCTTCTAATATGGTGATTTTACCAATTGTATATGCATGTTCACCTTCATGTAACAAGGCAGAAGAGAACTACCTGAGACGTATGCATGTGTTTGGTGATTTGTGGGTGCAGCCTTCATTTTAGTAGCAATGACCATTGGGCTCCTGCCTCCTAGTGTGTTGGTACGAGAACCACAAGTACCATATTCTTTGTGTACCCAAGGGTGGATACAATAGGGGGGCTCAAGCCCCCATAGTTGATCGCTGTGTTGCCCCTTCTCCATTTTTTAGGAGGAAGAGGAAGATGAAGGAAGAAGAGGTAGAGGTGGCCCTGCCACTAAACTAATAGATGCCACAACTTGCAGTAGCTTATGTATGCCTTGATCCTTTTTTTTCTGAATTGAAATATTTGGTTTATAGACTTATTTTGGACATGTTTCAGGAACTATTCGTCTATCACTAATGGCCTTCAGGAGTTCTACTGCACATTTGATTGCTGAACAGATGAGCTCTTTGATTGAATCTCGACCCTGGTAGTTCCATGTAGATAGGTAATTGCATTCCAGTGATGACTGTGGAGAAACTTTATGACAAGAGACACTAATTTTCTAAGAGACTAGGATGAAGTACTAATCAAATGATGCATTGCCTCGAGGTTCATTGCATCTTACTTAAATACACATATAATCTAAGATTGGAAAAAAAAATTTTAAGGCAGAGGTGAGTGAAGTGTTGGTTATGTGATATTCTTCCCCAACTTTGACAGGTACTGCGATTGGAATCTGGACGAAGGACACAAGAATTATATGACTACACTATGCTTGGTCTGACAAGAGGAGAATCCAAAGGAAAGACACTAGTAGGTGAGAAGGCAGTGGAAGTTTGGAGCCAATGGATCGTGACTTAGCATTTATATCATGTTGTAGATTTGCTACCCACTAACACCTAGGCCGAATTGGGTCCAAACCCCCTCTCTCCCCCTCCTAGCAGCCAGACGAACCTCACCTGGGCCTTCAGCCCAACATACGGCTACCCCCGCCAGCATAACCGCCCCCCTCCCCCCTCAACACATTTAGGTCCGCCCATTCTTCTGGTCAATAAACATTATTTTAGCATACAAATTGTAGATGCAACGTGGATTTCAGAACTTGAGGTGTGCTTGTTAGGTTGATCTCTTCACCAATAGGCCCAAAGGCCCATTTTACCCTTGACCTCGCATCCTGATCGGGGATGCCCAGTCCAATAATGCTGGTGGGCCCTGTCGTGCAGTGCAATAAAAGAAGAGGTGGGGGCCAGCGCCTCAAGATGGAGGTTCACCACTAGTCGTTCCCCACCTCTAAACCCTAGCCCGATCGAGAGGGACGCGCTGTTGGCGACAGGAAGCTCCACCGCCGGCGCCACTACATCTCCACCACGGGTGCAAGGTCAACCACTGCATCGACCGTCGTTGCCCGTGCGCTGTCTCCATCAACGTACGTGAAATCACCGGCGCCATTACCAGCGAACAGGAACACAAGGTATGTCGATTACAGAGCTCAACCCCATTGATCTAGTCCTAGTCGATCCGTAGAATCCAATAGTGCTGAACATGCCCTCTGTTCTATAGAACCAAGAGTCAACAAAGCAAGAGTCGTAATGTTAATCTAGTTGATTGTGAGCTCTTATCAAAGTCTGTTAGTTGGGGCTTTGAAGTATATATACAAGTGAGGTATCTTCATTCTAAATCATGAATTAATATCAATATAGTAAAGAGTAGTCCGTCATACACGTTGTGCGCTCACGACATGTTTGGTAACGACAATTACCACATAAACATTTCTGATATGATTGACGAATTGGTAAAGGGTGTGATAATTATTTATTATATATACACATTCGTCTGGTAATGCGAACTCACATACCTTGATCCTCAACCATGCTTCAAAACCCATTCACGATTATATACATACACACATAATATTCGTACGTGGCACGCACGAAAAAAACACGCATATATATAGTGCTATAAGCATCATGCTCATGCATATACATGCAGACTCCAGTACTTACACAGATATATACGTATTTGTTACTCCTTGTACCCGTCATCGTCAGTTACTTGAAAGCGTCAACAGCCGACTTGGTTCCATTCCGGCGACTTTTCCTGAAGAAGTCTGCCGGGGCTGCCTCGAAGTTGTCGCGGTTGATCCTCTCGCCACCGGTGCCCGGCCCTTTCATAGTCCTCCCCGGTCGGGCTGGTGGATCGTCCGCCCTCTGGTCCTCCTCCGGACCATCCCTGAGCTGTGACATCATGAAGAAGCCAGCAGCGATGGCCACGGCGGCGCCTGCAGCTGCGACGCCGAGGAAGCGGTGCCCCACCCACGGATCCTCGGTTTTCTCCTCCTCGTTCTTCCTCTCCATCTCACCGAGTGAGAGTGTCCTTTTGCTTGCACTCGGCGAGTGAGAGTTTATAGAGACTTATGATAGAGAAGACTGCAGATCAGTGGCTGTATATAAAATTGAAGAGGCATTGATACCGTGTGGTCAGTTTTTATAACAACGAAAGGCCGCGATTCACGTTGACGGGACCCAAAAACCACCATGTTTATGCCCTCTGCTAGCTCCTAAATCTCTTTCATTATGTAGGGATAGATTGCGAGGACGTCTGATATGACCTATAATTTGTTTGTGGCAGGACCCAGCATGACTCCTCAATCCACTATCTAGTTTTTTCGCAGAAAAGTCGGGACACATTAGTCGTCGTAGGAGCCAATGACCCGTCGAACAAGTGCAGGAGTTGCTTTGTGTTTGTGGTGGAATTTTCGCAGCGCCTTCTCCCATAATCATTCTGAAAGCTCCATGGTACTGAGGTTCAGTTTTATATATGTGCCTAGTAATCCTAGAGTTGGACCATGCGTACTCCGGAAATTACCCTCTCCGATCCGTATATAGAAAACCTTCTTCCCTCTCTCCTAATGTCATACGTACTGTATATCAACGGCACTAATACAATTGTATCACTTCCAGGTTAATCTCACAACTGCCGAGAGTTTATCAGGGCGGCCCTGTGGTATTAGTAGGCAGGGTATGTACGCATGCAGTAGATATACTAAGTCTCAAATTGACACTACTATAATAGGAGTATACGGAGGTGGGCATGCCATCTGTAACAGGTTATGACAAAAATATTATTTTCCGTAACAAGTGTGCTTCAACCCAACCTCTTCAAATTTGATTGCACCCGAATTGTCTTCGAAACATGTACTGCCATCAAAACATAATAATCAATAGCAAGTGACCTGTTGCAACCGAACCTCGCAAACATATGCAACATATAAGGTGGAAACCAATCTTTCCGAAGAAACTATGGAAACTTTAAATTTGGTTACATGATGTTGATCCCAGGGTGCGCTCGAGAGAGGTAGGAGGAGTGATTACAAACGCGTCTCTAATGACCCTTTGCAAATCACCTCTCTTACCTTGCAAATCACCTCTCCCACCCTGAGCGCCCCCATGGATCAATATCATGTTGCCTAGATTGAAGTTTTTATACTTTTCACGGATAGGTTGGTTTCCACATGATATGTTGCCGCAAACATAAGGCCAAGTACAAAGGTGAGAAAGCGATGTCTTTTTGTGTCCATCTCAGCTAAATCATCTTATGTGGACCCAATTACTGAAGAGAGATAAAGGGATGCTTTTATCTCATTCAACTAAGGATGAGTTTAGTTTAGGAAAAAAACATTGTAAATAAAAAAACACTGTAGGTTGTGCATTTAGTAGCCTGCATTGGCTTGCCCTACGGCTCTTGCGCATGCACCGACACAAGGAGACGACGGCCTGTTGTGTGCCCCATGGGTGCCCGGGCGATTTTCCCCTCACACAGCAACTCTCGCGCCATTCTTGCCCCGAAATCCCCCTTCCATCCACACTTGAAATGGCCCCCAAATCACTGGTGCAGCACACCTAGCGAGGCAGCGGTGGGCACAGCATCCTCGTCCTCATCGCCGCAGCGGCTCAGAAGCAGAAGGCGACGGGAGGACCTGCGATAGCGCAGGAGCAGATGCATTTCAGCCACGCTGCTCTTTTGCGGGGCGCAGCGGACAGGTACAGTACAACGAGATGGCGAACTGCGGGATTTTGCCGGATTACTTTGCACGGGCTACCAGCGTTTGTTTTCTGCTTGGAAAAATTAGCTATCAGCACCGTAGACATGTGTTGATGATGATCGATGTGTCCAATTATGTTTTTTATGCTACCTTGTTCTAGATGCTTATAGCTTCATCCGCACAACACACAAAATATTTACGTGGCAGTTAGAGCAGTAGAGTTCTAGCATGTGACTTTTGCACACTTGACATGATTAGTATCCAATGGGAGTTCTGTGCGAATTTCAGAGAAGCTTTAGTTCTTTGACAAATCTGAGATAGCAATTAGACATGTGCCAGATTCAAACAAAGCCCTCTGGTCATTGGTGTTGTCTTTGATGAAAATACTGTCTAGTTAGTGCATATGACACTGGTCATTGTCATTGTTATTAGTTGAGTTTCAGTCTAGTTAGTGCACCATGATGAGTTTCAATTCATCTAGTTGATTAACTCCTTCTGATGATTGTCATTGATGCAAATAATTCTGGAATATTCAGTTCTTTAAGTCAATGTCATTGTTATTGATGGAAATAATTCTGCAGTATCAGTCATAGTCATTGTCACAGTCATCTGAAGTAGTCATGATTACTTCATTGCAGGGGAGGACAGTTTGAGCTTGCTTAACCTGGTCACTGACATTTGGGCCGGACCCAAGCGTAAGTGACTGAAAACGCCTCTACAGCTACTGCAGCAAATCTCCAATTAGTCATGCTTCCTGAGTGACAGTTTGAAAATCTGAAACGCTTGTACCTAAATTGTGTGAACATATTACTATTGATGTGCCGTATTTAAATTTATTTTATTTGGAGTTGTCTCGGTGAATTTACATAACACTGCTAGTGACATGACAACTTTGGACAGCAGCTACTCCAATAATGCATACCGTTGCTTTCAATGCTACTCAAACACACGTAATTGCAGAGGTGGACCAACGATTTGAAAGGCGGGTGTTCATCCATTCAAAAGGTTAAAATGACTGTTTTACCCCTATTTTTTTAACACAAATGGTTCTTCATACCCTTGAATACCATTGATTAGAAAAATAATATGTGTTTAAGGAATACCCTTAAATACTCCATGGGCCTGTCCCAAAGTAACTACTATATGTTATGTGACAGTGAAACGAAAATTTTAGCAAACTTTTCTAATCCTTGATCTTAAGTTTTTCAAACAATTGGATTTACAAATATAAAGTCCCAATATAGTGATAGACAATTATTTACACCCTTGCTTAAGATGAGGGCAGTAAACTCCTTTCTCATTCATTTCCATGACCATGAATGGCTTTGACCCGGATACCCAAAGTATCCAAAGATGATTTGGATAAGGATTATATACATAAAGCTGTATACCAGTATTAATCTCCTATATAGTTAGCACGAATATAAAAACATGCATGAAAGGAACCTATGCCGTCTCATAGTCCAACCAGCTAGCTAGAATACTCTTTATCCTTAAATATTGGGTTTCTCCTATGTGCATTAATGAATATTACTCCTATCATATCGTTTACACTCACTCTTGGTTAGCCAGTATTTTAATTAGTAGATACATCACTGCTAGTAATCTATAATTTTTAGTCCCCAAGGGAAAAATACAATATTTGGAATACACTCAGGCAAGATGCTCCAAAGGTACATATATATATGTGCACATGCTTGTTTATTTTGCATGACGTAAGACATAAAAATTGTACAAACCACTAATTAATGATCCTTCCTCTCAGATCCAGTGGAGTAAACTTCCCTAGGGGGACATTAAGGACACGTACAGATTGATTGACGTTGATCCGACACGCATCGCATATAGAGACGACCCATTCGTAGCAGCTAAAGATAGAGTCCAAGTCTTCTACTCCCTCTGTCCAAAAAGAATGCAATTTTCTGTCAGTCAAACTATATCATATTTTACCAACTTTATATTAAATAGTATTATCATTTATGTTTCTAAATAATTTAATTATGAAAATATATCCTATAACTAATCTAATGATACTTATTTTATACTTTGAATATTTGTATTTTTCTATATAAATTTGGCAAAAACTTTAAACCGTTTAACTCTTTGGGAAGCGAGAATTGCATTCTTTTTGGGACGGAGGGAGTAATATGTAATCATTTGGGCTCGTAACATTTTGAGTTAATTGAGGCATGCATTTCATTTCGATATAATAGTTCAATCCAGGGGTAATATGGTTTGAACTAATGGATTGTTTGTATGCTTGTAGTAAAAAGCTTCCTAACTCATGGAGGCACTTGTACTATACTACTCGAAATTACCCTTCAGAAAAATCATAATCATCCTATTATGGCGGAGTTTCACCACAGGTTCGTAAAGGAATTCGGTGCTGACACTTGTGGTTTCCAATTCCCTCGCTCTCACGCACGCATGTCCGGCGGCCACCAATGCCAGGCCTCGCTCTAGCCCCGTTCTAGGCAGGGCCAGGCTATTGCCAAACACAGCAAGTTGATTGGCTATAAAGCAACTAGCTAGTGGAGTGTGCTCGGGGTGGGATTGTGGGAACCAGGTGAATGCACGTATAGTTGAAATAAGTGTTTAGCTAGTAAACAGTTCAACTGTTCGTCGAATGCGATCTGTTGGGACACCGTATGCACTCCTGGCCCAATAATGCACGGTGACGAACATGCCACCTCACACTGCACCCATCGATCACTCGAGAGCGTGTAATGAATCAGGAGCAGGCTGGCACACATCATGTAGACACCATACATATGCACACGTGAGACAGCAGAGACAGGTTCTAACACTCCAATATGCGCCTGTATGGCCGTGTAGTTACCAGACTATAGCCTGATTGATGCCAACCACAACTGGGTAACCCTAAAGTCCAGACCTTAGTCCTGAGTGAGTCCCAGGACTAAAAGCGGTCTTTAGTGCCGATTGATAATACCAACCGGGACCAAATGGGTCACATGCATGTGTGTGTCGTTTTGGTCCTTGATAGTATTACCAACCGGGACTAAAGCCCTCCCCCCTCCCTCTCGCGCGTGCACATCAAGTGATAGACTCACTCCGTTCCTTCTCGTCTCCGACCTCCTAGCCAGTGGCAAGGAGGAGCGGGGTCCATCCTTAACTATATGTATTGCATTATAAGGTTTCCCTTCAATAACTTCCTTCCTTCAGAATAATTAGGCGTCGTGTTCTTCGAGTGCGTTGGCCTAGTCTTATCTTGCGAGGGATTGGATCTATTTTCCCCTTCGTTGAAATCATCTTCTCGGTTGTTGGTGATACTACTGGTGGTGGCAGATCTGTCCTTCCAGCCACCGCTAGCAATGGCTAACTACGGTGACAGATCTTATGATTGTTTCTACGTTCAGAAGAGATGGCCGATGTGCTTTCGGAGCCCTTTACACCCCATACTGGTGGAGCATATTGCGGCTCTTATGCAGTCTCCACAATTCTGGAGTCTTCTAATATTGGTGGAAACTTCGATTTTTGTGGCTGAATCTGGTGATGTTCCATGGCAATGGAGTTTCCTGAAGCGGGGGATGTTGCCGGATGCAAGGAAGATGATGGATAGGTACCCAGTGACATACTTTAGTGGAATTTTGTTTTACATTTCGATCTCAGTGTAAAAGGGGTTCAATTTTAATGAAACCCAGTCCCTTTATCAAGAAAAAAATGGGGGCCTTGGTTGCTGCTTTGGTGGCCGACTGTCCACATGAGACCAAAAAGGGAGAAACATGATAGGAACAGAACAAAGAGATATGATTCAAGATTATATATGGTAATTTATATGATCATATTTAACAAACCATGCATTAGGGATGTAGTTTCTATGTGCGGTACATATATGGCATGGAAAAATAGAAATCACTTGGTGGCATCTTGGTTTCGAATTGCTCTAAGCTATCGCATATAAACTGCCGGTTCCAACCCAGCCTCAGAAACATAAATGCATAATGACGACTCAAACCTACTCCTGCTTGAATGCTACAACCAATTCCAATAGATTGTAGTATGGTGGTGGTATGTCATAGTCATGTCACTAGCTGAGTGTTAAGTAGATGTGCGGAAAAATGCCAGTGACTAGTTGACGGAGACCACTCTGAAGAAGACTATCGGTAATGATATGTTGAAGGTTATGAGTTGGAGAGAAAAAATGATGTAATCTACTACTCCCTCCGTTCTATAATGTAAGTCGATGGACTTTTTTGACCCTAACTTTGACCGCTCATCTTATTTATTTTATTTTGGAAAATATTATATTTTTTATTATGGCTAGCTTTAATAATAAAGGAATTTAAAGAATGACCTAAATTTGACTACATTTGCACAAATTTTTTTTAAATAAGACGAGCGATCAAACTTCAGGTTAAAAAAGTCAAACGACCTACATTTTGCAACGGACGGAGTAATTGTCAGGGAGTGTCGGCACCCCCAGGGAGATTATGGAGATTTGTTTTCCCAGGGCAGCTTGAGCACATGGTTTAAGCTATATATTAAGTGGTCGACGTGGTTGCCATGATACCATGTGGAATAATATTAATTATTGCCATGGCTCAACCTCTGTAATAATTTCATTTTATAGTCTAGTCTAATACTGGACCTAAGTAATAATTTCAAGTAGAGCCTGAATTACATAATCTGAGTCCTATTCAAACTAGTCCTAGTCCATCTACTCGATCCAACGCTTATAATTTCAACTCAAAGTCTCAAATCAATACATGATGTGCCATTGTAACAACTATACAATAAAGCCAGATAGGGAAACAGACATGTCCTATTAGTCCAATTTAAAGGTGTGGAAGAAAAATCTTGACCACACAATCTAGAAATTAGACCCGGTCTCATATGTAGTGTTTTCTTTGCCATCGTCTATATAGACCATATATGTTGCATTATCCGATGCAACACAAGCGCCAAGCCTTGTTGCTTCCTGATCGATCCTAGCAAAGCCAATAAGCTAGCCAACCCATGGGGTCCACGCAGGTCTGGGCTGCACTTCTACCAATCCTGGGGTTCATACTCGGCCTCATGACAAGGGGAATGAGCCAAGCCAAGTTCAAACTGTTGAGGAACAAGATTGCCGCCTACTTCAGCTCATACATCCAAATTACCATACCTGAGTATGGTGCCGATCGTTACCAAGGACGCAGCGACTTCTTCGTTGCTATCGAGGCCTACCTCTCAGACTCCAACAGTGCACTCGGGGTGCGCAAACTCAAGGCCGAGATCGTCAGCAACACGAAGAAACCCCAAGTCTCCGTTGACGACGAACAGGAGATCATTGACAATTCTTTTCATGGTGTCACGCTCTGGTGGTATGCCCTGACAGAGTACCCGAGTTCCAATATCATCATCAACCGCCCGGGTGATGAGAGACGCCGTTTCTACCGAGTCGTCTTCCATAAAAAGTTTCGTGATGACGTCATTAATACCTTCCTGCCCCTGGTCATTGAAAATGGCCACACCGTCATCGCCAACAACCGCCAGCGCCGCCTCTTCACCAACAACCCTAGCAATCGCTGGGGCCCAACAAACATTTGGAGCCACGTGGCGTTCCAGCATCCGGCCAACTTTTCCACGCTCGCCATGGACCCCACCGTGAAGGAGGACATCATCAATGACCTAAACGCCTTCAAGGTGGGAAAAGGTTACTATGCGGACGTCGGGAAGGCATGGAAGCGTGGGTACCTGCTGTTCGGCCCCCCTGGCACTGGCAAGTCCACAATGATTGCCGCCATTGCCAACGAGCTTGGTTACGATGTCTACGACCTGGAGCTCACAGCTGTAAAAAATAACACTGAGCTGCGGAGGCTCTTCATCGAGACCAAGGAGAAGTCAGTCATTGTAATTGAGGATATTGACTGCTCTGTCAACCTCACCAGCAATCGCCAGGAGAGGAAAAAGCCCAGCCGCAAGAAGTCTGGTGGTGACAGCGACGACGAAAGCGACGATGGAGACACAAAGCTGACCCTTTCTGGGGTACTCAACTTCATTGACGGGCTATGGTCTGCGTGTGGTGGCGAGCGCATCATCATCTTCACCACCAACAACAAGGACGAGCTCGACCCGGCGCTGATCCGGCGAGGGAGGATGGACAAGCACATCGAGATGTCTTACTGTCGCTACGAGGCCTTCAAGGTGCTGGCCAGCAACTACCTCAAGATCACCGAGGATCAATTTTTTGAGAAGTTTGGCGAGATACAACAGCTGTTGGGGGAGGTCGACATGTCTCCGGCGGACGTTGCTGAGCACCTAATGCGCATGGGGAAGAAGGATGCCGATGCGTGCTTGCAGGGTCTCGTGGACGGTTTGAGAAAAGCCAAGGACATAGCCATCAAGGAAAAAGTAAAAGCAAACGAGGAGGTGGTGAAATCCATGGGGAAAGAGGTGATAATTGAAGCCAAATAAAGGCATCAGAGAAGAATAATGGAAGGATGACAAAGCCATGGACGATGCGTGTTAGCACTTAGCAGTGCATGTTGTTAGACGTTTGTGGCATCTCGTTCATCATTCATGCTTTGCACGGTTTTTCATCAGGAGGGCATTACGTCGAACTTTGACATTTGTACAGCACACATGTACTACCATATGGCAGTTGGTACTTTGAACTTCATGACCTCACAAATCTAATTTCATGGCGAGTCCATCCTACTCTAAGCAAGGATAAACTAGTCACTATCTATTGAGACAACTAGTGATTCGGGCTCTACAAAAGCCAAAGTACATGCATGCATCCTACTTGTTTTTTAGTTTGATCGACAACATGTATTTGATAATTGATACATTCGTTAAATAATAAAGTAAAATAAGTACCACTACATCTGACATCAAACTATTACATGTAACATCTAGATTTTTCTATTTACTTGGATATTTTTAGAAAATGAAAAATATCAAAACACATAAAGAAGTCAATGGAGATAGCACCACCTTAATTCACCTATCTCCAAAAGGGTCTGAAAGGATTTAGTGCTTCAAAATTCGAATAAATTCACCCATTTCGGTTGGGACCAAATTTTTTCCAAATTGAATCCCAAAACCATGGATTGCACTACTACAGAATATTTTCATTGCTGGTTTTGCATACCTCCATATCACTGCTAGTTTAATTTCACATCGATGCGGCAACAATAATATAACACTACATCAAGCCGCGTTCACACTGCCGAGCGCATAGGCACAAGGGAAAATTTTGATTTTCAGACATTAGGAATTGAATTATACCTTTTATTTTTTAATTACACGGTACAACGTAGACACTCAACACGCACGTGCACTCACCCCTATGAACACACGTACGCAAACCCTACTCCTATGAGTACATTCGAAATTAAGACTGAGCCGGCAGATCTTGAGATTCACGAAGTCACCGTATGTGCCTCGCTGTCGACGGGGACGTTGCCTACCACCAAATGCATAGCGCCGGTAAATCCTGAAATAAATCCAGAAAAATGTGAGTACCAGTGCTAAATCGAGGATTTGAACTCTGGTGTGTAGGTTCCATAAAAAACCCGACCAACTGATCTAGGATTAGTTCGCAATTATACCTTTTGTGCACTCCCTAGAAAAAAAAATGTGTGCCCCATGGTCCATCTGATCTGCTATCTGGCCAAAGGCCGACGTCCATAAGAGCATCTCCAGTGGAGCATGCAAATTTGGGTTCCTAGATTCTATTTTACAAGCCCACATGTAAAATTTAGGGGCTCAAATTTGCATCTAACTCCAGTGGGAATGCATCCATACTGTAGTGAGGCATGAAAAATGGTGGGACTTATGGTTTGGGAGGGAGGATGGGAGGCTCCCAAATCTAGGGGCTTGTAGAGGAAATTTGAGAGGGCATGTAAAATAGGAGGGAGTTTAGGAGCCCCACTGCAGAAGATTTTTTTTTTGTTTTGCTCCTAAAATTTAGAGTCGAGACCTATTTAGGAGCTCCACTGAGATGCTCTAAAGGCCAACGTCCGTCTACTAGCACAAACTAGATCAGCCCAACCGCCCATGAATTAAACCAGAGTGAGGCCCAACAGCCAGAAGCAGACAACCAGACCGACACGGCAATTGCCCATTCACTAGAGAGATATGATTGAAAAAAAACCAGAGGGAGAAAACGAAAAGTCACCTGCAACGGAGACTCCACTTTCACAAACTAGCGTGGGATGTTATAAGGTTGAAGCATCAAGCGACTTCCGAGGGGCGAGTACATATATACATAGTATCCTACTTACATTTTTGTCCTCGCTTCGTATAAGCATCATGCTCATGCATATACATGCAGACTCCAGTACTTACACAGATATATACGTATTTGTTACTCCTTGTACCCGTCATCGTCAGTTACTTGAAAGCGTCAACAGCCGACTTGGTTCCATTCCGGCGACTTTTCCTGAAGAAGTCTGCCGGGGCTGCCTCGAAGTTGTCGCGGTTGATCCTCTCGCCACCGGTGCCCGGCCCTTTCATAGTCCTCCCCGGTCGGGCTGGTGGATCGTCCGCCCTCTGGTCCTCCTCCGGACCATCCCTGAGCTGTGACATCATGAAGAAGCCAGCAGCGATGGCCACGGCGGCGCCTGCAGCTGCGACGCCGAGGAAGCGGTGCCCCACCCACGGATCCTCGGTTTTCTCCTCCTCGTTCTTCCTCTCCATCTCACCGAGTGAGAGTGTCCTTTTGCTTGCACTCGGCGAGTGAGAGTTTATAGAGACTTATGATAGAGAAGACTGCAGATCAGTGGCTGTATATAAAATTGAAGAGGCATTGATACCGTGTGGTCAGTTTTTATAACAACGAAAGGCCGCGATTCACGTTGACGGGACCCAAAAACCACCATGTTTATGCCCTCTGCTAGCTCCTAAATCTCTTTCATTATGTAGGGATAGATTGCGAGGACGTCTGATATGACCTATAATTTGTTTGTGGCAGGACCCAGCATGACTCCTCAATCCACTATCTAGTTTTTTCGCAGAAAAGTCGGGACACATTAGTCGTCGTAGGAGCCAATGACCCGTCGAACAAGTGCAGGAGTTGCTTTGTGTTTGTGGTGGAATTTTCGCAGCGCCTTCTCCCATAATCATTCTGAAAGCTCCATGGTACTGAGGTTCAGTTTTATATATGTGCCTAGTAATCCTAGAGTTGGACCATGCGTACTCCGGAAATTACCCTCTCCGATCCGTATATAGAAAACCTTCTTCCCTCTCTCCTAATGTCATACGTACTGTATATCAACGGCACTAATACAATTGTCTCACTTCCAGGTTAATCTCACAACTGCCGAGAGTTTATCAGGGCGGCCCTGTGGTATTAGTAGGCAGGGTATGTACGCATGCAGTAGATATACTAAGTCTCAAATTGACACTACTATAATAGGAGTATACGGAGGTGGGCATGCCATCTGTAACAGGTTAATTATGACAAAAATATTATTTTCCGTAACAAGTGTGCTTCAACCCAACCTCTTCAAATTTGATTGCACCCGAATTGTCTTCGAAACATGTACTGCCATCAAAACATAATAATCAATAGCAAGTGACCTGTTGCAACCGAACCTCGCAAACATATGCAACATATAAGGTGGAAACCAATCTTTCCGAAGAAACTATGGAAACTTTAAATTTGGTTACATGATGTTGATCCCAGGGTGCGCTCGAGAGAGGTAGGAGGAGTGATTACAAACGCGTCTCTAATGACCCTTTGCAAATCACCTCTCTTACCTTGCAAATCACCTCTCCCACCCTGAGCGCCCCCATGGATCAATATCATGTTGCCTAGATTGAAGTTTTTATACTTTTCACGGATAGGTTGGTTTCCACATGATATGTTGCCGCAAACATAAGGCCAAGTACAAAGGTGAGAAAGCGATGTCTTTTTGTGTCCATCTCAGCTAAATCA
The DNA here is from genome assembly GCA_015342445.1 of Digitaria exilis. Lineage (NCBI taxonomy): Eukaryota > Viridiplantae > Streptophyta > Magnoliopsida > Poales > Poaceae > Digitaria > Digitaria exilis. The sequence goes on from JACEFO010001030.1 coordinate 110,674, forward strand.
TCTTATGTGGACCCAATTACTGAAGAGAGATAAAGGGATGCTTTTATCTCATTCAACTAAGGATGAGTTTAGTTTAGGAAAAAAACATTGTAAATAAAAAAACACTATAGGTTGTGCATTTAGTAGCCTGCATTGGCTTGCCCTACGGCTCTTGCGCATGCACCGACACAAGGAGACGACGGCCTGTTGTGTGCCCCATGGGTGCCCGGGCGATTTTCCCCTCACACAGCAACTCTCGCGCCATTCTTGCCCCGAAATCCCCCTTCCATCCACACTTGAAATGGCCCCCAAATCACTGGTGCAGCACACCTAGCGAGGCAGCGGTGGGCACAGCATCCTCGTCCTCATCGCCGCAGCGGCTCAGAAGCAGAAGGCGACGGGAGGACCTGCGATAGCGCAGGAGCAGATGCATTTCAGCCACGCTGCTCTTTTGCGGGGCGCAGCGGACAGGTACAGTACAACGAGATGGCGAACTGCGGGATTTTGCCGGATTACTTTGCACGGGCTACCAGCGTTTGTTTTCTGCTTGGAAAAATTAGCTATCAGCACCGTAGACATGTGTTGATGATGATCGATGTGTCCAATTATGTTTTTTATGCTACCTTGTTCTAGATGCTTATAGCTTCATCCGCACAACACACAAAATATTTACGTGGCAGTTAGAGCAGTAGAGTTCTAGCATGTGACTTTTGCACACTTGACATGATTAGTATCCAATGGGAGTTCTGTGCGAATTTCAGAGAAGCTTTAGTTCTTTGACAAATCTGAGATAGCAATTAGACATGTGCCAGATTCAAACAAAGCCCTCTGGTCATTGGTGTTGTCTTTGATGAAAATACTGTCTAGTTAGTGCATATGACACTGGTCATTGTCATTGTTATTAGTTGAGTTTCAGTCTAGTTAGTGCACCATGATGAGTTTCAATTCATCTAGTTGATTAACTCCTTCTGATGATTGTCATTGATGCAAATAATTCTGGAATATTCAGTTCTTTAAGTCAATGTCATTGTTATTGATGGAAATAATTCTGCAGTATCAGTCATAGTCATTGTCACAGTCATCTGAAGTAGTCATGATTACTTCATTGCAGGGGAGGACAGTTTGAGCTTGCTTAACCTGGTCACTGACATTTGGGCCGGACCCAAGCGTAAGTGACTGAAAACGCCTCTACAGCTACTGCAGCAAATCTCCAATTAGTCATGCTTCCTGAGTGACAGTTTGAAAATCTGAAACGCTTGTACCTAAATTGTGTGAACATATTACTATTGATGTGCCGTATTTAAATTTATTTTATTTGGAGTTGTCTCGGTGAATTTACATAACACTGCTAGTGACATGACAACTTTGGACAGCAGCTACTCCAATAATGCATACCGTTGCTTTCAATGCTACTCAAACACACGTAATTGCAGAGGTGGACCAACGATTTGAAAGGCGGGTGTTCATCCATTCAAAAGGTTAAAATGACTGTTTTACCCCTATTTTTTAACACAAATGGTTCTTCATACCCTTGAATACCATTGGTTAGAAAAATAATATGTGTTTAAGGAATACCCTTAAATACTCCATGGGCCTGTCCCAAAGTAACTACTATATGTTATGTGACAGTGAAACGAAAATTTTAGCAAACTTTTCTAATCCTTGATCTTAAGTTTTTCAAACAATTGGATTTACAAATATAAAGTCCCAATATAGTGATAGACAATTATTTACACCCTTGCTTAAGATGAGGGCAGTAAACTCCTTTCTCATTCATTTCCATGACCATGAATGGCTTTGACCCGGATACCCAAAGTATCCAAAGATGATTTGGATAAGGATTATATACATAAAGCTGTATACCAGTATTAATCTCCTATATAGTTAGCACGAATATAAAAACATGCATGAAAGGAACCTATGCCGTCTCATAGTCCAACCAGCTAGCTAGAATACTCTTTATCCTTAAATATTGGGTTTCTCCTATGTGCATTAATGAATATTACTCCTATCATATCGTTTACACTCACTCTTGGTTAGCCAGTATTTTAATTAGTAGATACATCACTGCTAGTAATCTATAATTTTTAGTCCCCAAGGGAAAAATACAATATTTGGAATACACTCAGGCAAGATGCTCCAAAGGTACATATATATATGTGCACATGCTTGTTTATTTTGCATGACGTAAGACATAAAAATTGTACAAACCACTAATTAATGATCCTTCCTCTCAGATCCAGTGGAGTAAACTTCCCTAGGGGGACATTAAGGACACGTACAGATTGATTGACGTTGATCCGACACGCATCGCATATAGAGACGACCCATTCGTAGCAGCTAAAGATAGAGTCCAAGTCTTCTACTCCCTCTGTCCAAAAAGAATGCAATTTTCTGTCAGTCAAACTATATCATATTTTACCAACTTTATATTAAATAGTATTATCATTTATGTTTCTAAATAATTTAATTATGAAAATATATCCTATAACTAATCTAATGATACTTATTTTATACTTTGAATATTTGTATTTTTCTATATAAATTTGGCAAAAACTTTAAACCGTTTAACTCTTTGGGAAGCGAGAATTGCATTCTTTTTGGGACGGAGGGAGTAATATGTAATCATTTGGGCTCGTAACATTTTGAGTTAATTGAGGCATGCATTTCATTTCGATATAATAGTTCAATCCAGGGGTAATATGGTTTGAACTAATGGATTGTTTGTATGCTTGTAGTAAAAAGCTTCCTAACTCATGGAGGCACTTGTACTATACTACTCGAAATTACCCTTCAGAAAAATCATAATCATCCTATTATGGCGGAGTTTCACCACAGGTTCGTAAAGGAATTCGGTGCTGACACTTGTGGTTTCCAATTCCCTCGCTCTCACGCACGCATGTCCGGCGGCCACCAATGCCAGGCCTCGCTCTAGCCCCGTTCTAGGCAGGGCCAGGCTATTGCCAAACACAGCAAGTTGATTGGCTATAAAGCAACTAGCTAGTGGAGTGTGCTCGGGGTGGGATTGTGGGAACCAGGTGAATGCACGTATAGTTGAAATAAGTGTTTAGCTAGTAAACAGTTCAACTGTTCGTCGAATGCGATCTGTTGGGACACCGTATGCACTCCTGGCCCAATAATGCAAGGTGACGAACATGCCACCTCACACTGCACCCATCGATCACTCGAGAGCGTGTAATGAATCAGGAGCAGGCTGGCACACATCATGTAGACACCATACATATGCACACGTGAGACAGCAGAGACAGGTTCTAACACTCCAATATGCGCCTGTATGGCCGTGTAGTTACCAGACTATAGCCTGATTGATGCCAACCACAACTGGGTAACCCTAAAGTCCAGACCTTAGTCCTGAGTGAGTCCCAGGACTAAAAGCGGTCTTTAGTGCCGATTGATAATACCAACCGGGACCAAATGGGTCACATGCATGTGTGTGTCGTTTTGGTCCTTGATAGTATTACCAACCGGGACTAAAGCCCTCCCCCCTCCCTCTCGCGCGTGCACATCAAGTGATAGACTCACTCCGTTCCTTCTCGTCTCCGACCTCCTAGCCAGTGGCAAGGAGGAGCGGGGTCCATCCTTAACTATATGTATTGCATTATAAGGTTTCCCTTCAATAACTTCCTTCCTTCAGAATAATTAGGCGTCGTGTTCTTCGAGTGCGTTGGCCTAGTCTTATCTTGCGAGGGATTGGATCTATTTTCCCCTTCGTTGAAATCATCTTCTCGGTTGTTGGTGATACTACTGGTGGTGGCAGATCTGTCCTTCCAGCCACCGCTAGCAATGGCTAACTACGGTGACAGATCTTATGATTGTTTCTACGTTCAGAAGAGATGGCCGATGTGCTTTCGGAGCCCTTTACACCCCATAGTGGTGGAGCATATTGCGGCTCTTATGCAGTCTCCACAATTCTGGAGTCTTCTAATATTGGTGGAAACTTCGATTTTTGTGGCTGAATCTGGTGATGTTCCATGGCAATGGAGTTTCCTGAAGCGGGGGATGTTGCCGGATGCAAGGAAGATGATGGATAGGTACCCAGTGACATACTTTAGTGGAATTTTGTTTTACATTTCGATCTCAGTGTAAAAGGGGTTCAATTTTAATGAAACCCAGTCCCTTTATCAAGAAAAAAATGGGGGCCTTGGTTGCTGCTTTGGTGGCCGACTGTCCACATGAGACCAAAAAGGGAGAAACATGATAGGAACAGAACAAAGAGATATGATTCAAGATTATATATGGTAATTTATATGATCATATTTAACAAACCATGCATTAGGGATGTAGTTTCTATGTGCGGTACATATATGGCATGGAAAAATAGAAATCACTTGGTGGCATCTTGGTTTCGAATTGCTCTAAGCTATCGCATATAAACTGCCGGTTCCAACCCAGCCTCAGAAACATAAATGCATAATGATGACTCAAACCTACTCCTGCTTGAATGCTACAACCAATTCCAATAGATTGTAGTATGGTGGTGGTATGTCATAGTCATGTCACTAGCTGAGTGTTAAGTAGATGTGCGGAAAAATGCCAGTGACTAGTTGACGGAGACCACTCTGAAGAAGACTATCGGTAATGATATGTTGAAGGTTATGAGTTGGAGAGAAAAAATGATGTAATCTACTACTCCCTCCGTTCTATAATGTAAGTCGATGGACTTTTTTGACCCTAACTTTGACCGCTCATCTTATTTATTTTATTTTGGAAAATATTATATTTTTTATTATGGCTAGCTTTAATAATAAAGGAATTTAAAGAATGACCTAAATTTGACTACATTTGCACAAATTTTTTTAAATAAGACGAGCGATCAAACTTCAGGTTAAAAAAGTCAAACGACCTACATTTTGCAACGGACGGAGTAATTGTCAGGGAGTGTCGGCACCCCCAGGGAGATTATGGAGATTTGTTTTCCCAGGGCAGCTTGAGCACATGGTTTAAGCTATATATTAAGTGGTCGACGTGGTTGCCATGATACCATGTGGAATAATATTAATTATTGCCATGGCTCAACCTCTGTAATAATTTCATTTTATAGTCTAGTCTAATACTGGACCTAAGTAATAATTTCAAGTAGAGCCTGAATTACATAATCTGAGTCCTATTCAAACTAGTCCTAGTCCATCTACTCGATCCAACGCTTATAATTTCAACTCAAAGTCTCAAATCAATACATGATGTGCCATTGTAACAACTATACAATAAAGCCAGATAGGGAAACAGACATGTCCTATTAGTCCAATTTAAAGGTGTGGAAGAAAAATCTTGACCACACAATCTAGAAATTAGACCCGGTCTCATATGTAGTGTTTTCTTTGCCATCGTCTATATAGACCATATATGTTGCATTATCCGATGCAACACAAGCGCCAAGCCTTGTTGCTTCCTGATCGATCCTAGCAAAGCCAATAAGCTAGCCAACCCATGGGGTCCACGCAGGTCTGGGCTGCACTTCTACCAATCCTGGGGTTCATACTCGGCCTCATGACAAGGGGAATGAGCCAAGCCAAGTTCAAACTGTTGAGGAACAAGATTGCCGCCTACTTCAGCTCATACATCCAAATTACCATACCTGAGTATGGTGCCGATCGTTACCAAGGACGCAGCGACTTCTTCGTTGCTATCGAGGCCTACCTCTCAGACTCCAACAGTGCACTCGGGGTGCGCAAACTCAAGGCCGAGATCGTCAGCAACACGAAGAAACCCCAAGTCTCCGTTGACGACGAACAGGAGATCATTGACAATTCTTTTCATGGTGTCACGCTCTGGTGGTATGCCCTGACAGAGTACCCGAGTTCCAATATCATCATCAACCGCCCGGGTGATGAGAGACGCCGTTTCTACCGAGTCGTCTTCCATAAAAAGTTTCGTGATGACGTCATTAATACCTTCCTGCCCCTGGTCATTGAAAATGGCCACACCGTCATCGCCAACAACCGCCAGCGCCGCCTCTTCACCAACAACCCTAGCAATCGCTGGGGCCCAACAAACATTTGGAGCCACGTGGCGTTCCAGCATCCGGCCAACTTTTCCACGCTCGCCATGGACCCCACCGTGAAGGAGGACATCATCAATGACCTAAACGCCTTCAAGGTGGGAAAAGGTTACTATGCGGACGTCGGGAAGGCATGGAAGCGTGGGTACCTGCTGTTCGGCCCCCTGGCACTGGCAAGTCCACAATGATTGCCGCCATTGCCAACGAGCTTGGTTACGATGTCTACGACCTGGAGCTCACAGCTGTAAAAAATAACACTGAGCTGCGGAGGCTCTTCATCGAGACCAAGGAGAAGTCAGTCATTGTAATTGAGGATATTGACTGCTCTGTCAACCTCACCAGCAATCGCCAGGAGAGGAAAAAGCCCAGCCGCAAGAAGTCTGGTGGTGACAGCGACGACGAAAGCGACGATGGAGACACAAAGCTGACCCTTTCTGGGGTACTCAACTTCATTGACGGGCTATGGTCTGCGTGTGGTGGCGAGCGCATCATCATCTTCACCACCAACAACAAGGACGAGCTCGACCCGGCGCTGATCCGGCGAGGGAGGATGGACAAGCACATCGAGATGTCTTACTGTCGCTACGAGGCCTTCAAGGTGCTGGCCAGCAACTACCTCAAGATCACCGAGGATCAATTTTTTGAGAAGTTTGGCGAGATACAACAGCTGTTGGGGGAGGTCGACATGTCTCCGGCGGACGTTGCTGAGCACCTAATGCGCATGGGGAAGAAGGATGCCGATGCGTGCTTGCAGGGTCTCGTGGACGGTTTGAGAAAAGCCAAGGACATAGCCATCAAGGAAAAAGTAAAAGCAAACGAGGAGGTGGTGAAATCCATGGGGAAAGAGGTGATAATTGAAGCCAAATAAAGGCATCAGAGAAGAATAATGGAAGGATGACAAAGCCATGGACGATGCGTGTTAGCACTTAGCAGTGCATGTTGTTAGACGTTTGTGGCATCTCGTTCATCATTCATGCTTTGCACGGTTTTTCATCAGGAGGGCATTACGTCGAACTTTGACATTTGTACAGCACACATGTACTACCATATGGCAGTTGGTACTTTGAACTTCATGACCTCACAAATCTAATTTCATGGCGAGTCCATCCTACTCTAAGCAAGGATAAACTAGTCACTATCTATTGAGACTAGTGATTCGGGCTCTACAAAAGCCAAAGTACATGCATGCATCCTACTTGTTTTTTAGTTTGATCGACAACATGTATTTGATAATTGATACATTCGTTAAATAATAAAGTAAAATAAGTACCACTACATCTGACATCAAACTATTACATGTAACATCTAGATTTTTCTATTTACTTGGATATTTTTAGAAAATGAAAAATATCAAAACACATAAAGAAGTCAATGGAGATAGCACCACCTTAATTCACCTATCTCCAAAAGGGTCTGAAAGGATTTAGTGCTTCAAAATTCGAATAAATTCACCCATTTCGGTTGGGACCAAATTTTTTCCAAATTGAATCCCAAAACCATGGATTGCACTACTACAGAATATTTTCATTGCTGGTTTTGCATACCTCCATATCACTGCTAGTTTAATTTCACATCGATGCGGCAACAATAATATAACACTACATCAAGCCGCGTTCACACTGCCGAGCGCATAGGCACAAGGGAAAATTTTGATTTTCAGACATTAGGAATTGAATTATACCTTTTATTTTTTTAATTACACAGTACAACGTAGACACTCAACACGCACGTGCACTCACCCCTATGAACACACGTACGCAAACCCTACTCCTATGAGTACATTCGAAATTAAGACTGAGCCGGCAGATCTTGAGATTCACGAAGTCACCGTATGTGCCTCGCTGTCGACGGGGACGTTGCCTACCACCAAATGCATAGCGCCGGTAAATCCTGAAATAAATCCAGAAAAATGTGAGTACCAGTGCTAAATCGAGGATTTGAACTCTGGTGTGTAGGTTCCATAAAAAACCCGACCAACTGATCTAGGATTAGTTCGCAATTATACCTTTTGTGCACTCCCTAGAAAAAAAAATGTGTGCCCCATGGTCCATCTGATCTGCTATCTGGCCAAAGGCCGACGTCCATAAGAGCATCTCCAGTGGAGCATGCAAATTTGGGTTCCTAGATTCTATTTTACAAGCCCACTTGTAAAATTTAGGGGCTCAAATTTGCATCTAACTCCAGTGGGAATGCATCCATACTGTAGTGAGGCATGAAAAATGGTGGGACTTATGGTTTGGGAGGGAGGATGGGAGGCTCCCAAATCTAGGGGCTTGTAGAGGAAATTTGAGAGGGCATGTAAAATAGGAGGGAGTTTAGGAGCCCCACTGCAGAAGATTTTTTTTTGTTTTGCTCCTAAAATTTAGAGTCGAGACCTATTTAGGAGCTCCACTGAGATGCTCTAAAGGCCAACGTCCGTCTACTAGCACAAACTAGATCAGCCCAACCGCCCATGAATTAAACCAGAGTGAGGCCCAACAGCCAGAAGCAGACAACCAAACCGACACGGCAATTGCCCATTCACTAGAGAGATATGATTGAAAAAAAACCAGAGGGAGAAAACGAAAAGTCACCTGCAACGGAGACTCCACTTTCACAAACTAGCGTGGGATGTTATAAGGTTGAAGCATCAAGCGACTTCCGAGGGGCGAGTACATATATACATAGTATCCTACTTACATTTTTGTCCTCGCTTCGTATAAAAATGATGACCCAAAGGTCATATGGCTGTAGGACAAAGGCTTATAGGTTAGCTCCACCATAACTTAACTACCAAGGTGATACTAAACATGTGCACATAACGCTCATGGGCCACTTCTGAGCCATATCAACTTTGGTCGGGTGTCAACATGCGCAGTCGCCAGCAGTGCGGTATGAGTCCGCATTCCGTGGCACCATGTAGGAAACCGGCAAAGATGACACCATTATCAGAAGATGTGGATGAAAGCAAGAGGTCACCTATAACTCAGCGGAGACGCGTAATAAACAGTCGTGTCAATCATAGTTGAGTGTTGGCAAAAAGCTGTTAGAGGACACTCGAAAATGGGCCTCAGAGCCGGACCCAAATCTGTCTGCCTTAGTTAGACATTAACGGAGACGGGCATTTATTTAAGGAGGTTTTTGTATCTAAACCCTCAGCCCCTCTACCTCATGTGTCTGATCTTGCGCATGCACCACGCGGAGGAGCGTAGTAGGTGACTTGGCGGTAAAGTAGCGGCTCGGGGCGGAACAGGCGGCCGACGGTGTGGATCACGTAGGAACAGTGCCGAGGCAGCGCTCACATGCGCTGAGCAGCAGCGTGAGAAGGAACAGGTGGCGTGGCAGGAGAACAGGTGGAGGGGCGGAGCAGCAGCAACCTGCGGTGGCGGCCAAGCTATCGATGGGCTCATTGGGCCCGTGATGGGCTGTCAGTGCTTTTTTTTTGTCTGGATAACGGAGGCAAACACAAACCGTCTTCAAAAATACCATATTAACAGAAGCCGTGGCTCAGGGATGGAACTCACAAAGGCCTTCGAAAATCAATTTTGACCATCTCTGAAAATTGTTTTTGTAGTAGTGTCACTTTTGTGTGGAGGTACTGGAGACGTTGTTTTGAAACCCGCGTCAACGTAAAAACTAGTGTCTCCTATATTACCTTTGTTGGTGACACGAGTTGTTGAAATGTGTTGACTATATGGAACGATTATCGGGTGACGCTGTTTTGCTACCTGTGTCTCCACTAATCTATATAGAGGTGACACTTAGCAGCAATTCGCGCCTCCGTTAGCCTCTTCTTTGATAGATAACTCCGACTGGCCAACACGCACTCCCAAGCCAACTCTTAGCATGCATTCCCAAGCCAACTCATCGTCACCCACATACCGCACGACCAACCGTTGTCATCCATAGCCCAGCTGCCCGGCAGATGGGCGGCCAGCGCGACGCGCCTGATGAGCGCGCCGTGCTCACCTCACGTACTCCCTCCATGCAGGATGAATTGTATTTCCCTGTGGCATACATGAAGTTTGCTCTAAAGACAAAACAGGCCAGCTTAGCATAGCTCTGGCTCATATGCCTAGTTAGTCCTAAAGCAAAGGCTGGCACCTTGAGTGAAGGAGTGGATTGAAGTCCTCAATGTAACCAGGGCTGCAGCATCGGGCGTACCAACTCCATATGACCCAGCAGCAGGGGCGGACGAAGGCCCGGCCCACGCCTAGGGCCACTCCACAGGGGTAATTTGCCAGCTGAGTTGGGCCTCACTACTACAAATAGCATTTTTGGAGTGGTTATTTTGGGTTTTCGGAGGCCGATTCCCGTCCGCCTCTAAGGTGGGGCTTATGTTAATCAAACATTAACGGAGGTGGTTTTGTGTCCGCCTCCGTTAATCAATGAAAAAATAAAAAAAAATAAAAACTCTAGGACGGGCCCGGCAAGCCCATCCAGGGCTGCGCCATCGCCGGATGTGCTCCTCGCCGTTGGATTCAGACCCGCTGGAGGAGAGGAGGGGGTGGTGTTGCGCCGCCGTGTTTGGAGCCATCGTACCGCCAGATCTGGGCCCATCGAGCCCCGCTTCTCCGCTGGCCCTGCTGCGCCGGTATGCGACCCTAAAGCTCCCCGCGGGCGCCACAGCTCTGTGCGCCGCCACCTCGCCTCGCCTTGGCCCCTCCTCCACCCCGTGCCTCCACCTCGCCTTGGCACCTCTGCACTGCCACCCACCATAGCTGCCTCCACGACGTTGAGGGAGAGGTGGAGACGCCGCAGCCGCCTCCACGACACTAAGGGAGAGGTGGAGAGGGAGAGCGGCTAAGGGAGAGAGGCAACTAGAGATGGAGGAAGGGAGATAGGCGGTTGGAGACTGGAGAGGGTGGAAAGGGGTAATGGGATTTAGGGTTTGGTGGTTGCAATATATATTAGGCATGTTATCGGGGCCAAGGTGGGCATGTCGGGCCCAAGGATTTCTCCTGAAGCGGCCCTTATAATCATTCACCTCCGAAAATCGATTTATGGAGGCAGACGCCATAAGATGACTGCCTCCGGAAATAGAAGATTTTCTGAGGTGGTTGTTTTAAAATGTCCGCCTCCATAAATCTATTTTCTGAGACGGTTAAATGTGACCGCTTCTGAAAATAAAAAGCACCCACCTCTGTTAATCGCTTATATTAATAGAAGCGGTTAGGATTCCTATCCGCCCCTGAAAATAAAAGGGCAGTGTCACCTAAATTCTATTTGTAGTAGGGCTTCTAGTTATAATAGTACATCGCGTGTGGATTTCAGCCCAACGACTGGGGCAATGGCCCTACTGACGTAGCCGTGTATCCGCCACTGCCAGCAGTTCTGGATCGAAATAATGGCAACAATGAGCAAGCTATCAGTGTGCAGGGCTTCATAGTGAACTTACTAATGTGTGCGCGGGAAAATGTAGATCCAAATACTCTTAACATGGTTTGAGGAGCAACTCAGGTTCTCTCATCGGCCACTAATCATTTTCACCTTATTATCCATCTACCTAGCCCTCCACCAATCAAATGGTTTCCTGCTCACTACGACAATGCGTGTTCTTTTGTTCAGCAGCTGCCAGATAGCTGTTGCAGATGTGATCACTTACTTGGCCGATGAAGATTTATTTGATATGACTTAACTCATTGATTGACGTAACCTCTATTTATTAGTGTAGGTGTTTCCCCCCATCTTAATCGAATGTCTTTTTTTGATAATGGAACATAAAAAATGTCGGCCTCTACACCATCAAAGATAGCGTACACATCAAGCGATTACAATCAAAGAGCTCTCAGGCACACCAAACAAACTTCACTAGGAAAACAACAAACAAACAGAGTGTTCCACAAAGAAGACGACTATGCCGCAATTCTGTTCGAGAACTTCCAACCAAACTTCATAAACACCTCCATAACAACCGACTCCAATAAGCGACATGCGTTCTTCAATGTTGTTCTTGCCTCCTCATCCTTAGACAACAGCGACCATGTGCGCGTCCAGTATGTTGCCCTGAAAATGACCTGCATGAACATGTCAGTTTTAGCACGGTTAAACACCATATCATTTCTATTCAACCAAATAGCCCAAAGGATAGCAACAAAACCTATACCCATTTGATTTCTAAGTACTGGCCGAATGCCTGCAAGCCAAGAAGCAAACATATTGGAAATGCTAGTAGGAGGTTGAATTCCAAAGGTGATGTAGTATGCCAAATGAAATGGGCACAATGCCAATGGATGAAAAGATGTTCGATAGTCTCAAGAGAACTACAAGAGCAGCATCTTAGACTTCCTTTTCAATTCTGCTTTGCCAGATTATCTTTGGTAAGAGTGAATCCATTTTTAATATACCATAGAAAAATCTATATAGGGCACTTACGGGGAACAATCCCTTCGCAGATCAAAGCCCTATAGAAAGATCGAGTGGAGAACACCCCACTATTGTGTAATTTCCAGACAAAGACATCCATGTCCCGTGTAAGGTTAGTGTTTAGCACCTTTGCCACAAGATTGTACAAAGACTCAAGGTTTCATCCAGTAAGTGCTCTTCGAAACGACACATTCAAGGATGTGGTGCTTAGCACCTCGGCCACTATTGCAGACTTTGTTTGTATGATTTGGTAGAGATTGGCATAAATAGAACTGAGAGGTTTATCCCCTACCCATGTGTCCTCCCAGAATCTAGCTTCCATACCATTATGCACACTAAAACGACCACATTGTAGAAATAGGTCTTTCACCTTCATAAGCCCAGACCAGAAATGGGAGTCCCCCGACATTTTTTAGACTTGGACCAGGTTTTTATTTGACATATATTTCCTCCTTAGGAGGGTTTGCCACATACCTTCCTCATTAATTAACTTGAACAACCATTTGCTTAACATGCACTTGCTTTGGATTTCCAAATTTTAGATGCCTAGTCCGCCACATTCCTTGGGTCTGCACAGAATGCTCCACTTAGTGAGCCTGTATTTCTTCTTGTGGTCATCGCATTGCCAATAAAAGCGAGAGCGATAGTAATCTAATTTCTTAAGGATGCCTTTCGGGATTTTGAAGAAAGATAGCATATAGATCGCAAGGCTAGTAAGTACTGAATTAATCAAGACTAATCTACCGCCTACGGATAGTAGCTTTCCTATTTAACTACTTAGTTTTTTTTTCTGAAATTTCTCCTCAGTTATCTTCCAATTACTGTTTGACAGGTTCTATGGTGCATGGGGATACCCAGGTATTTATGGAAAATACCCGCGTACTTGTGATTAAAATCCTTTGCCTTCTTAGCAATATAATTCACTTTTATGGAAAATGCTTTTAAGACCTGAACTGCTCAAAAGTGCTTCACACTAGTGTAAGGTTTTTGGCATTATCGGGGTCATGTTCCATAAAGATAATTATGTTGTCTGTATATTATAGGATAGAAAGTTCCCCATCTACAAGATGAGGAATTAACCCATCAAAGTCGCAATTAATTTTTGCTCTCTCAATAAGAATAGTCAACATGTTCGCAACAATGTTAAAAAGGATCGTCGGAGTCCCTTCTTAGTTTGGAAGTAATGGCCGATATCATCATTAACTTTAATTCCGGCACTACTCCCTTTGACAATTTGGTTAATCCAGTTGCATCATTGGGGCGAAAAGCTTTTCATTCGGAGGGCCTGTTGGAGAAAGGACCAATTGACCTAGTCATAGGCCTTCTCAAAGTCGAGTTTCAGGATGACTCCATCAGGCTTCTTCCTGTGTAACTCATGCATCGTTTCGTGTAAAATGGCAACACCTTCCATGATGACTTTCTGTGCTACTAGAGCAACTCGATTTGTCATTACCTTCGTAAAGATCTTAAAGCTCACATTGAGCAAGCAAATAGGGCTAAATTGTTGAATTTGTTTGGCCTCTTTTAGTTTAGGGAGCAAAGTGATAATGCCAAAATTGAGACTGAAATGGTGTAGGTCTCCCTTATGGAATTCATGAAAGAGCAGCATTAGATCCTCCTTGATGACATCCAAAGTCTCGAAGGTAGGTACCCTTTTAGAATTTGCGCAAATGAATTTTTGATTAGACAGTCAAAATTTCCAAAGATCCAAGCTGTCTATGAGAGCGTTGAAAAGGGAAGGCCACCTAACATTATAATTCTCATTGTTTTTTTTCCTGTGGGTTTCCGATGATATTAAAATCACCACCGACAAGAAGGGGCAAATTTTATTTGGCACAAATTTGTACAAGTTCAGCTAGAAAGGCTTCCTTTAATTTGTTTTGTGCAGCCCCATAGACTGCCACTAGAACCCAAGTGAAGCCATCATCTTTGTTCCATAGGTTGAGTTTCACATAGAAGTCGCCTTCGTCAATACACCCAATATCGAAGACATCCAAATTAACACCAAGTAGAATGCCTCCGGATCTACCATGAGGCTCCGACCAATGCCATAGAAAGTTCCGACTAGCACAAATGTTATTAAGGGTGCTTTGTGAAAAATCATCTTTCAGTTTCAAGTAAATCGATGAAGTCTAGCTTCTCTTCTTTACTAGATCTTAATCAAATGTCTAGATGTCGTGTCTATGCAAAGCATTACCTGCTCACTCAAGTCACAACAAACACCACAAATGTTAGACAGAGACCAAAATATGGAGTGTCAACTACAGGGTGACGTAGCCTCTCTATTTACTAGGTGTAGGGGTTCCCCTATCTTAATCCTACCTCTGGATGCCGTGTCTATGCAAAGCATTACCTTCTCACTCACAACAAACAACACAGAGGTTAGACATAAAGCATAATAGAGAGTCAACCACAGGGAATTATTGCACATCACGGTCTAAATTTGTTTCTTAGGACTTGAGCATCAATAATGTACATTAGTTAAAAAAAGACCTAATACGGTGATGACATATCCGGTGAGTCATTGTCTTGATATGCTTTATTCACCAATTGCAGCACCCGAGTGGAGATAAAGGCTCATTCAGGAGTCTACAACGAGGCACTGAGTCAGAAGTATCTGGGCATACCTACTAATGTTGGCGCATCATCTAATGGTGTGTCCAAATACCTCAAAGACCGGGTCTGGAAAAGGGTTCGCCTAATGGTGCGTTCAAATAATGTTGGCACATCGCCTAATGGTGCGCTCAACTGATGAACTCGATGATCTCATCGCACCGGTGCAAGGTTGGCTCTAGAACATGCACTTCAGCTGGGGGTAAGGAAATGCTGATCAAAGCAGTGTCTTAGGCGATACAAACCTACTCGATGTGCTGCTTTCGTCTAGATTGTGCAAACATATTGATGGTTCGGAGCTTCTGGTGGGGCAGCAAAGAAGAAAAGATAAGGACATACTGCGTAGCTTGGGAGGACATGATGAAATCGAAATACATGGGTGGTCTAGGCTTCAGGGACATCGAGCTGTTTAATTTGGCATTATTGGCGAGGCAAGCCTGGAGAATATTACAAGAGCCGTCATCGTTTAGTGCACGAGTCCTCAAAGCTGTGTACTTTCCTGATGGTGATTTCTTGGAAGCGGAAGTTGGCACATCGCCATCTCGAGTATGGAGAGCAACTGTTGATGGCAAGGAAGTGTTGCGCCAAGGGCTTAATTCGACGAATTGGGACAGGTGAAGTAACTGATATATGGGCGATGAACTGGATGCCAACACTACTACAAATAGGATTTTAGGAGACACTGCATGTTAATTTTCGGAGGCGGACACAAAAAATGTCCGCCTTCGTTAATCGTAGGCATTAACAGAGGCGGGCATATTTTATTTTAGGAGGTGTTTGCATCTGTCCGCCTCTAAAAACCGTATTTGTAGTAGTGAAAGAGATGGACTAATGAGACCTGCTGCAAGGCTAGAGGGGAATAACCTGCAGATGGAGAGTGACCTCATTGACAACACATCAGGATTTTGGGACATGCAGCGGCTGAAAGGTTTTTTTTTTCTGCCGATGGATTGGAAGGTCATTGCTAATATTCCTCTGAGTACTAGAAGACAAGAGGATTTTTGGCCATGATACTATGAGAAGTCAGGTGTTTTCACTGTGAGATCAGCTTACCGGATGCTTACTAGCAATCCGGAGAAACGTATAGACTGGATAGAACATAATACAGGAGGATCAGATTGTTCTGCTTAGCGCAAAGAGTGGACAGATATTTGGTGCGTCCAAGTTCCATCCAAGGTGCGCCTATTCCTATGGCGTCTTTCTCGATAGACGATCCCAACAGGCGATGTCTGACACCGAAGACACACATGGCTCCAGATAGCAGGTGTGTTCGGTGTGGAGGCCAAGACTCATGAAAGCACTCTCTGATTGAGTGCCATGTAGCGAGGTGCGTGTGGATGTTGCAGTGCGATGAGATCATCGAGTTCATCAGTTTATCACAGCAGCAAGATATGCTTGGGGGTGGCTTCATGAAGCTATGAACTCTCTGAGCCATGATGAGTTTGTGACAGTGACTGTCACACTATGGGCGATATGGTATGCGAAGAGCAAAATCATCCATGAGAATATTTACCAGAGCCCATTATCGACACATTGTTTTGTGCAAAGGTTCTTGGCTGATCTGGGAGTGAGCAAATCAACGTCGAATTCTAGGCAACCAGCTCAAGTCAATAAGACCAGATGGATCCCTCTACACAGGGGTTTATGAAAATCAATGTTGATGCAGCGCTTGCAAAGAATTCAATAAAGGTCATGATGGCGGCAGTGGTGCCTGATGAAGCTAGTAACTTCATGAGAGCTTCGATGCTGGTGATGGAAGGCATCTCTGACGACCTGGAGATAGCGGAGGCGATGGCATGCCATGAAGGGATGGCACTGGCTAGTGACGTGGCGATCCAGAATTTCAGGCTGGAGACTGATTGCCTGACTGTAGTTCGGAACTTGCATGGACCTGCAATGGGAGCTTACGGTCATGTTGTCTAGGAGATCAAGGCAAGGACGGCGGACTTCACTTATGTCAGTTTTTTTCATGAAGGAAGGAAAGCTAATGGAGATGCTCATAGACTCGCTAAAGGGTCATTGTATGAAAATCTTGGTAGACATGTTTGGTTCTTAGCTCCACCTAATGGAGTTTGTACTACTGTTGGGGAGACGCCCCTTGGAATCATGTTTTCTACTTTTGCAGGTGAAACTGAAGAGTTTTAGATGAAGAAGATAAATGCGAAGCTAATTTCGAAGAGGCTAAAGTTACAGGCAAAGTTGGAGGAGCCAAGACGAAACTGACAAAGTGTGAAGCTAATTCGAAGAGGATAAAGTTTTTTCGAGCAGGACCGAAGAAGTCGAGGCAAGGAAGACTATATTGCGAGGTTGGTCATGAAATGTGATGATGCTGAAGCGAGTCTATCACCTGCGACGAGGTTAAGATGAAGATTGGTGGGAAGCAACGGTCATCTAAAAGATAGAATATGTATAGGATTTCTGGCGGGAAGTAACGGTCTTGTAAATATACGAGGTTGACCCCTATAAATAGCAGGTCAACAGTAACTGTAAGGAACAACTTTCGAAGGAACAAGAAAGAAGTCAACCTTGACTTTATTACTGTTTGTAATACTAGAAAATCCGTGTTACAACAGTTGGCGCCGTCCGCGTGTTAGGAACGAAATCAAAACTCACGATGCCACCAAAGAAAAAGCAACGGTCCGGTAATCCACGGACCTCCAAAGCTCACGAAACTGAAAGAGAAAACGATGAACGACAAGTTGCACCAGAACCAGGCATCACTAATGATAACCAAAATCGAGAAGAAGCTAGCCTCGAACAACTCTTACAAGAAATTGAGAGGCTTAAACAAGAAAAAGAAGCCCTGTTGAAACAAGCAGAGAACCAGAGAAACGAAGCCGAGGAAAAACGAAAAATTGCAGAGGCTAAGAACGAGCTCCAGAGACTCCAAAGCGAGCTCAACACGACCAAAGAAATTGTCCAAGAGCCCGAGAGAGAATTCAACACCGAGGCAACAAATTACAACACGGGTTTCAGAAGCTTCGACTCGAATTCACCGTTATCTCCAGGCCTTCAAAATGCACCATGGCCAACTTCGTACAAGCCCATCACCTTGCCTAAATACAATGGTACTTGTGATCCAAGGCAGTTTCTGATGAGCTACGAAGTTGCTGTGGCCTCAGCAGGAGGAAACGAGCTAGTTCTTGCAAAATCATTCATCATAGCTTGTGAAGGACCGGCTCTCACATGGTTCACGAGATTAAGTCCAGGATCCATTTTTAGCTGGGAACAGCTCAAGGCCAAAGTACTTCAAAACTTTCAAGGATTCAATAGGCAACTGCTAACCACGGGAGATTTATTCGCATGCAAACAAGAGGAAAGAGAACCATTAGCTCAGTATTTCAAACGTTTCATTCAATTAAAGGCCCAAACAGATGATATCCCAGACTCCATAGCAATTGATGCATGCATTCACGGGTTGGGACCAGGGCCATGTGCATCTGAATTCGTCAAAAACAAACCAAGGAACCTCCATGAACTCTTCCACGAGATGGAAAAATTTTGTAGATCCGACGATGATCACAGAAGAAGAATCAACGAAAGAGCCATGCTCAGAAAAGCAAACGGAAGCTATAAGCAGCCCGCATACGAAAAGCAGAACTACAACAGATCAACCCAAGTTTTCCACATAGAAAACGAGACTGGTCAACATAGTAACGAATCAAATGCAGCGAAGCAAAACTTCAACTCCTCATCCACACGAGGAAGAGGTGGACGAGGCAGAGGCCGTGGAAGAGGCCGAGGCCAACAAGAAAGCCAATCTCGATCTTGGTTCTGTCAGTTCCATGGTGAAAATCCAGATCACAGCACAGGGAGATGTCCCATAACCATCAGAGTAAAGCAAGAAATGAATCAAAACAGCAATCAAGGTCGCGCAGTCCAAACAAATTCTTGGCAGTGCACCACCCACAATACGCCAAATCCGCAGATACAACTCCCGACGAATTCAGAATCCTTTTCAACTTACCATCAGCCTCGTTTGGCTTGGCATCAAACCCAGTCCGAATCAAATCAACAAGCGCACAGCTCAATTCAATCCACCGCAGCAAGAAAAGATGAAACTGTGATGCAAGCAGCTCCAGCACCAAATTCAACACCCGCCAAGGGTCCCATTCCTTCTCGTGGAATGATCCTGCCAATAGCTGGAGGATCTTCAGTTGATTTCGAGAGCAAAAGACAAAGAAAAGACTACTTTAGAAGAGTGCACGCAATACTACCAAATGGTCCAGTGATAAAAACTCATTGGTCGCATGTGCCAATAACTTTCACCGAGCAGGATCTCAAGCTCCAGTGTTATCCTCACACTGATGCCATGGTCATCGAAACAAATGTAGCAGGCTGGGAGCTAACAAAGATACTGATAGACAATGGCAGTTCAGCTGATATTATCTTCGCTAGTGCTTTCGACCAAATGAACATCAGCAGAAGTTTACTACAACCATCGGAAACTCCACTCATTGGTTTCGGAGGAAAAAGAATACGGGCCCTAGGAAAAATCGAACTACCGGTAACTTTGGGGGACCTGAGTAATCCCAGAACAGAACGAATCACTTTTGACGTAGTTGACATGTACTACCCTTACAATGCAATCTTCGGAAGAGGTTTTCTCAACACGTTCGAAGCCATCGTACGACAGGCATATCTGTGCATGAAACTTCCAGCATCAAATGGAGTAATCACAGTATTCGGAAACCAGCAAGTCGCAAGGGACATCGAGCAAGGGATCACCCCAGGCGAGAGAAACGTTAACCTCTTGCAGGCAGAAACGAAGCAAGAAAGCAATGAAGCTCAACCAGAATCAATCAAAAAGAAGCCACCGCAATACAGAGAGGAAAAAGTAAAAGAAGTTATTCAAGCACAAGACACCAAGCGAGTCTCTCTCGATCCAGGAATCGAAGGTAGAGAGGTCACAATTGGAGCAGACCTTTCCCCCCAAGAAGAGGAAGATCTAATAACTTTCTTAAGAAAGAATAAGGATGTCTTTGCGTGGACAGCTGCAGATCTAAAGGGTGTCAGCAGAACCATAATCGAGCATAGCCTTAACATAGACCCGAAGACAAAGCCAAGAAAACAAAAATTGAGAAAGATGTCGGATGAGAAGGTAGAAGGAATAAAATCCGAAGTGGAAAGGCTACTAAAAGCAAAAGTCATCAGAGAAGTACAATACCCAGAATGGTTGGCAAATACTGTCCCAGTGAAGAAGAAAAACGGAAAATGGAGGATGTGCATCGACTTCACAACACTAAACAAGCATTGCCCAAAAGATGATTTTCCTCTACCAAGAATTGATAGCGTCGTTGATGACGCAGCCAACAGCGAGATTCTATCCTTGCTAGATTGCTTTTCAGGGTATCATCAAGTTTGGATGAAACAAGAGGATGAGGAGAAGACAAGCTTTATAACACCCTTCGGAACTTTTTGTTTCGTCAGAATGCCAGAAGGGCTGAGAAACGCAGGGTCAACTTTCTCAAGAATGACTAAAAAAGTTTTCAACTCACAAATTGACAGAAACATGTTAGCTTACGTGGATGACCTCGTCGTAAAAAGCATCAAAAGAACGGATCACATCAAAGATCTTGAGGAAACCTTCAACAATCTAAGAATGTCAAACTTAAGCTTAAACCCAGAAAAATGCATCTTTGGAGTAACCAAAGGAAAGGTCTTAGGGTGCCTTGTAACATCGAAGGGAATCGAGGCTAACCCAGACAAGGTTCAAGCCTTGGCATCCATGGAGGAGCCAAAAACAGTTAAGGAAGTGCAACAATTGACAGGCAGAATTGCAGCTCTAAACAGATTCGTACCAAGAGCAGCCGAGCGAAGCCTTCCTTTCTTCAAAACTCTCAGACATGCACAGAAATTCAACTGGGGCGAAGAACAATCGAAAGCATTCAGAGAGCTAAAGCAGTACCTTGCGACAATGATCAAACTATCACCACCAGCACAAGGAAAAGACCTTCTCCTCTATCTTGCAGTATCAGAATCAGCAGTAAGCGCAGCAATAGTACAAGAAACCGAAATCGAGGGCATTCTGAAACAGTTGCCAGCCTACTTCGTTTCTGAAGCATTATCTGGGGCCAAGAAGTCATACTCGGAACTCGAAAAAATTGCATATGCATTGCTCATGGCATCAAGAAAACTCAGGCATTATTTCGAAGCTCACAAAGTTACAGTCGTCACCAACAAACCTCTAGCCGAGTTATTTGCAAATAGAGAAGCTTCGAATAGGATCAGCAAATGGTCTGCAGAACTATCTGGATTCAATATCGAATTCGTAAGACGAAATGCAATCAAATCCCAGGTGTTAGCTGACTTCGTAGCAGACTGGACCTCTCCAAAGCATGAAAATCTGGACGAAGATGAAAAACAATGGACAGTCTATTGTGACGGAGCATATTGTAACAAAGGTGCAGCGATCTCAGCAATACTAGTTTCACCAAACGGAATCAAAACAAGATTCGCTGCACGACTGGAATTCAGCAATCAAGAGATTCAAGTCACAAATAATGTAGCAGAATACGAAGCACTCTTGCTTGGGCTACGAAAAATGAAATCACTAGGAAAACAAAAGTTCATTGTGAGGACAGACTCGAAAATAGCAAGGGACCACATCGAAAAAGATAGCGAAGCTAGAAAACCAGAACTAATCGATTACCTCGAAGAGGTCAGAGAGATGGAGAAACACTTCAAAGGATTCACAGTAGAGCATATCCACAGAAACGACAACAACGAAGCTGATGACTTAGCTAAGAAAGCAGCAAAGAAGGAAGAACTACCTGAGGACGTAATTTACGAGGTCATGACCATTCCCTCAATCAGAAAGCAGCATCTGGCACACATTTGCTGGGAAGATTGGAGAGCACCAATCATGGCTCATTTACAAAACAATTTCACACCCTGTTCAGCAAGCGAGGCCAAGAGAATACCAGCAAGAGCAAAGGGGTATCAGATAATACAAGGAGAGCTGTACAAGAAGGGGATATCAGCACCATGGCTAAAATGCATCGCAAAAGAACAAGGAATGGCAATACTGAAAAGCATACATGAAGGGATATGCGGAACACATATTGGTCCAAGAGCTCTCGCATAAAAAGCAGTGAGGCAAGGATTGTTTTGGCCAACAATGATAAGAGATGCAGACGAAGTAGCAAAGAAATGCGAAGCATGTCAAAAGAACGCAAACAATCAAAGGATTCCGTGCTCACTGTTGCAGCTCATCACACCTTCTTGGCCATTGCAAAGATGGGGAATAGACTTGGTAGGGCCTCTCCCAACAGCTCAAGGAAACTGCAGATTCGCAGTAGTTGCCGTGGAATATTTCACAAAGTGGATCGAAGCAAAAGCCTTAGCATCGATAACCTCGCATACAATACAAAAGTTCTTCTGGCATAACATCATTTGTAGATTCGGGGTACCAAAAGAAATAACGGTAGATAATGGAAAGCAATTCGACAGCGAATCATTCAGAGATTTTTGCATAACAATGGGAACCAAAGTGAAGTACGCATCCGTATACCATCCGCAATCAAACGGCGCAGTTGAAAGAGCCAACGGCATCATTTTTTCGGCTATAAGGAAGATGCTCTTCGACCACAAAAAGGGAAAGTGGATTGACGATCTACCAATCGCAGTATGGTCACATAATACCACAGAATCCAGAGCAACTAAGTTCACTCCTTTCAGACTGCTATACGGAACTGAAGCAATGGTTCCAGAAGAAATCAAGGCCAAAACACTAAGGGTAACACTTAGCAGTGATGAAGGTGAAAAAGAAATGGTGGAAAAAGACCTGATCGAAGTCGATCGACTTGTTGCCTCACATAACCTCGAATCATATCAAAGGCAAACACGAAAGTGGCGCGACCCAAAGGCGAAGATAAGAGAGATCAGAGTTGGGGACCTGGTAATCAAAAGAAAGCATAACGCTGAGAACCTATCCAAATTCGAGGAAAAATGGGAAGGACCATACATTGTCACCAAAAGCTCGAGGCCAGGGTCTTATCATCTGTCCACCGAGAATGGAGAAGAATTACCTCACTCGTGGAATGTGGAGCAACTTCGCAAGTACTATAACTAGAACCGAAACAAATAAAGCTGTATAGTTTTTTCCAAGTTTTAGTTCCTTTTGTAAAGGTCAACTTCGTAAATGTGTGGAACTATAAGCACAAATACGAAGCACCTCTTTTCACTTTTAGTTTCATCAAAAAAAGGTCGCACTCTTTTCCTCACAAAAGGGGCTCCAGGAAACTGGAGGTGAGGTTTTTAATGAGGCGAACCTATGTAAATCTATCCAAAAAAAAATCGATAAAGGAGATTCCCCTAAAAGCACTTGAGTAAAAAGAAGACCTCGAACAAAATAGTTCGAGGCTGAGGTTGAAAAAATAACCTCGCAAAAAGAAGACCTCGAACAAAATAGTTCGAGGCCGAGGTTGAAAAAATAACCTCGCAAAAAGAGGACCTCGAACAAAATAGTTCGAGGCCGAGGTTGAAAAAACAACCTCGCAAAAAGAAGACCTCGAACAAAATAGTTCGAGGCCGAGGTTGAAAAAATAACCTCGCAAAAAGAAGACCTCGAACAAAATAGTTCGAGGCCGAGGTTGAAAAAATAACCTCGCAAAAAGAAGACCTCGAACAAAATAGTTCGAGGCCGAGGTTGAAAAATAACCTCGCAAAAAAAAAGGACCTCGAACAAAATAGTTCGAGGTCGAGGTTGGACATATTATCCTCGCAAAAAGAAGCATTGAGCAAAACACCCCAAGGTCGAGGTCAGAAAAGTAACCTCGCCAAAAAGATCTTGAACGAAATTGCCTAAAGAGATTAGAAACAAAATCTCGCAAGGAGACCTACACTATAGATCAAATCAGGAGAACGAAAAAAGCAACAGAGTTGCCCTATTTCGAAACTAAAACAGGAGAACGTAATCTTTCAGATTCGTTGCTCGAAGTAAGAAGCAATGAATAAACGCAAAGGGGCTATCGAGGGAGGGGACGCCTTTTTCAAAGGCTAAAAAGAGAAGCCCCCATTTGCCTTTATTCAAAAACAAGGTTTCACCGAACAACGAGCACATTAAAACGAATCACCTAATTTGTACTTCTCGAAAGGACACGAGGTTAGGTGAAATCTTAATTTCACCAAGGGTCCAAAGACCACTATAAAAGGGAAGCCGGGAGACGAGCCTCGGTAAGAGAAAAAGCAAATGAAAAAGAAAAATTTTCCTAGAAATGAGAGGCAGCAGGAATCAAAGGAACGCTCGACGGCATGATCTGGCCAGGCCAAAGACTAACATCAGCACAGGGCCCATGGATACTTTGTGCAGCAACGCCTTCTCAAGTTGTGCGATCCTGGAGAAGAGCACATCCGCTCCAAGGTTTTCTCGAGTCAACAAGGGAATTAGAAGCCAACATATGGAGAAAAGCACATCCGCTCCAAGGTTTTCTCGAGTTAACCAGGGAATTAGAGGCCAAAGAATATTTAAGCGTTCCCTATAGTGAAAACGAAGCTAAAGGTCGTGATCTTATAGAACTAAGATAATGTGTAAACAGTTTCGAATGAAAAGAAATTGTACGAGTCCGACGCATGCACTTCGAAACAAAAACAAAGATAATGACGAGGTTAATATAAACAAAATTGTGAACAATTTCAGTGTTTAAGTCACTCTGAAGTTCACAAACTTCGCTCATCATTTGCAACAAGTTTTTTACATAAATCAATTTCGATTCGTAATCAGATTTCTCCTTCTTCCTGGGAAGATTTAGCTTCGTCTTCTTCTTGGGAAGATTTAGCTTCGTCCTCGTCCTCTTCCTCCTTTCCCTCTTCGATTTCTGCATCCTCAGTTTCTTCCTGATGAAGAACAAAAACAAAAGTCTTAGATTTTTTCGGCAATAATAAAAGAGAAGAAGAAGCAAAGTTATATAGAGAAAGTTTTATACCTTCGAAGAAGAGTCCTTAGCCATATTTCGCCCATAGGCGTTCCAGAAGTCCCGCAAGAAACGACGTTTTATTGTTTCGACTTCTTTTGAACAAGGCGAGGACAAATCTCCGAAGTCAGCAAAGCGAAATCCAGGACCAGAAACCCGAAGGAGCAACTCCTTATCTTCTTTCTCAAGGAATCTGCCGAGGCCATCGGTGCAGGTGAGTGCGAAGTTGTCGCCAGCAATAGAAAATACATCCCCGAGGCCAGCAAATTCCTCTTCAAGCCAAGATAGGAAATTGTCAATGTTTAAGTCCTCTGGAAGAGCGTAAGGAGTGGCTCCGAACTGCTTGAGCGAGCTACAATACGAATCAAAAATTCGTTTAATCTTCTCAGCATCAAGAGTCTTGGACGAGGCTAGAGCATCTTCGGTTTCTTTCAACTTAAGCTCGAGGGAAGTCACTTTAGTCTTGGCCTCTTTCGCAGCGTCAGACTCGCGAACCACGGCATCACGTAGGTTCTCAATCACAGTTAGGTTCTCGTCGAAGTCCTTCTGCAAGGCTTTATATTTTCTATCTGCTGCGTCCCATTCGTCCCCGAGCTTAGTCATATCTTTATGAAGTTTGTCGTTGACTTCCCGAAGCCTCTCATTCTCTTTCTCCAACGAACGAAGTCGATCAACAGCGGTTTTGGACTTTGAAGCACAAACGGCGTTGATCAGCTTAACCTAAGGAAGTAAATCGAAAACCAAAATGTAAGACAAATATAAAGAAAGGAAGAGACGAGGATAAAATACTAAGAAGCAAGCACGAACCTTGTGCGCTGTGGAGACGCTCAAGCGAGTTAGCTCTTCGAAGCTAAGATTTTCCAAAGATGCTTTGTAACCTATAAAAACGAAGACAAAGTATAAAAATCAAAAACGAAACTAAACACGAAGTGATGATAGAATTTATTTCCTTTCTCACCTCGCATCTCGTCAGTATCTTCATCAAGATCAACAAAAGAAGACGTAGCCAAGTCCTGAGGGAGCTTCGTGGATGTTTCTTCAGGGATCTTTTTACACTTGACATCCACAACCTCGACCTAAAAATATAAAGTAAAATAAGCAAAAACAATCGAAGCAATTTAGTGGTCAAGTACAGTACAACTAAAATTACTGACCTCGAGTTCGGCCTCGACTGCTTTATCTTCATCAACTTTCATGACCTCGGCGGTTGGTTCTGTGGAATACAAGCCGAAGTTATGCTCTAAGAGCTCAAGAAAGTTCGGATCGAATCCTCTTGGAGGTTTCGAAACAACACTTGATATCGAGCCTGTGAGGCTCATTCTAGCACCAGGGCATTTCATAAAAGGAACAAACAAACCTTCACCCGAAGCAGCAGAAGTACCTGCTAAATCTTTCATAAACCCTGAAGTGCCGAGGTCATCGCCAGTAACGCCAGCAATTCCAAGAAGTCCACAAGCTGCCTCAATAGCTTCTTTTTCTTTCTCAGTTTCAGCTTCGGCTTCCGGACTATCCAGGAGAGACAAATCTACCTTTCGAGTCAGTCGAGGTTTCTTGGTAGATGCAGAGGTAGATTGTTGCACACAGGCACTCTTCCTCTTCTGAGCCTCGAGCAGTTTTGTCTTCGTCTGGGGGGCATCCTGACTCGAAGATATTAAAACTTTTGATGAGGTCTTTTTATACCTTCGAGACACTCCAGCTTGCTCAGATCCAACATTTCCAATTGCCCTCATGCGCTTCTGAGGCTTGGAGGGTTTCACCCTATCTCCATACTGAACACCCATTTCTATCCACGGGCGATTCAGACGACTTGTTTTTTCGAAGAAGTCAATCATTGATTTCTTCTCCTTTTCGGTGAAAGGACCAACCAAAGACCTTGCAGCCCATTCTACATTCGAAACAAGTTCGTCATCACTAACACCTTCAGGCTTAGTAAGTCCAAAAACAGCAAAGGTGGTGGGCAAGATGAAACCAGGAATTGGCCTCTCCTCAATCCGAAATGGTTTCCAGTCTGTTCCCAAAGGCCAGATTCCAGCAGCCAAAAACTCTTCAACAACATCACGACCGGTGAGTCGTCGCGTAGCATGATGAAAGCAAGGATTGTTTTTCTTAAAAGATTCAGATTTTCTATCGAAATCAATCACGGTAGAAATCTCTATGTTGCCAAGGGGACCAGCAAATGGATAGTGTACTTCACTGGAGTTTGGTGTAGCGAAACCAACCTTAACATAGAACCAGGATTTCGGCCAGTTAACATCCCAACGATTCCGCTGAGCGTAGGAGAAGTCAACTTTGGTAATCTTTAGAGCTGCACTTCGACGACACGAAGTAAAGGTTGCAACACCAAATTGTCCAATATGTTCCTCACCACCTTCTTCCAAAAATACCGACCTCTTCTGAAGATGAAGTTCATTATAACGACCGAAGGTATCAATGTCAACCTCACCACCAAATGTTTTCACTCCCTAGAAAAATTTTGACAGTTGAACAAACGAATTTGGTGTCAGTTGATGAAGTTTGACGTTGAATCGATCAAATATTTGAGGTAGCATAGGGTCGCAGGGAAATCGAAGACCAGCTGTAAAAAAATCAGTAAAAACAACAGCCTCTCCAATCTGAGGATCTGGGGTAGTTTCGTGACCCGGAGCACGGCCAACACCAGCAGGGAAAAATCCATTTTGCTCATAACTCGAAATCATGCCTGAGGTAACAGTCGAACGACCAAAATGAAGGGTCTTGGGAGCTGATTCTTCAACAAGCTCATCAACACTGGCCTCGACTCCCTCTAGGTCTTCGCTTTCTGGGTTAGAAGCCACAGGAGTATCCTCCTTCTCCGCATCAGAGATCGGAATAGCAGCAGACTCGATACGGGCCATCCTGAAACTAATAACAGAAAGAAATTAAAAACATAACAAAACAAGAAATGAAGACAAAGATTCTTTAAAACCAACCTTTTTTCAATCAAGAAGCACTTCAAACTCTAAACAAGCAGCACCAATCAGAGAAAAGCGAAGGCAGTAGCACGAGGTCAGCAATGAGAGCTAAAGCAAAGCGAGGACAATTGCACGAGGTCAAAGGCGAGAGCGAAGGTAATTTTAAGAGGGGGTAACCTCTACTATTTATAGGCGCGGTAAGTTACGAAATTCGCGCCGTAAAAAGGCGCCAAGTAACCGCCAAATTTGTCCAAGGGGACGCCTTTTGGGTTTCGTCCCAGGAGTTCGAGGAATGAATAGTGACAAACTCGAATCCAAGGACGAAGGGGCTACTGTTGGGGAGACGCCCCTTGGAATCATGTTTTCTACTTTTGCAGGTGAAACTGAAGAGTTTTAGATGAAGAAGATAAATGCGAAGCTAATTTCGAAGAGGCTAAAGTTACAGGCAAAGTTGGAGGAGCCAAGACGAAACTGACAAAGTGTGAAGCTAATTCGAAGAGGATAAAGTTTTTTCGAGCAGGACCGAAGAAGTCGAGGCAAGGAAGACTATATTGCGAGGTTGGTCATGAAATGTGATGATGCTGAAGCGAGTCTATCACCTGCGACGAGGTTAAGATGAAGATTGGCGGGAAGCAACGGTCATCTAAAAGATAGAATATGTATAGGATTTCTGGCGGGAAGTAACGGTCTTGTAAATATACGAGGTTGACCCCTATAAATAGCAGGTCAACAGTAACTGTAAGGAACAACTTTCGAAGGAACAAGAAAGAAGTCAACCTTGACTTTATTACTGTTTGTAATACTAGAAAATCCGTGTTACAACAACTACTATAAATGTTCCTTAATTAAAAGCAATACGTCTGCTTTTGTAAAAAAAACAGTTCTGGATCGAAATAATGGCAACAGTGAGCAAGCTATCAGTGTGTAGGCCTTTGGCGGATAGCTATCACATTCGTAACCATGCTGCAAAATTCATAGTGAACATACTAATGCATGCACGGGAAAATGTAGATCCAAATACTCTTAACATGGTTTGAGGAACAGCTCAGGTTCTCTCATCGGCCACTAATCATTTTCACCTTATTATCCATCTACCTAGCCCTCTACCAATCAAATGGTTTTGTGCTCACTACGATAATGAATATTCTTTTATTCAGCAACTGCCAGATAGCTGTTGCAGATGTGATCACTTACTTGGCGGATGAAGATTTATTTGATATGACTTAACTCATTGATTGAAGTAGGCTCTATTTATTAGTGTAGGCGTTTCCCCCATCTTAATCCAATGTCTGGATGCCGTGTCTATGCAAAGCATTA
This sequence comes from Digitaria exilis, assembly GCA_015342445.1. Classification (NCBI taxonomy): domain Eukaryota; kingdom Viridiplantae; phylum Streptophyta; class Magnoliopsida; order Poales; family Poaceae; genus Digitaria; species Digitaria exilis. The sequence goes on from JACEFO010001030.1 coordinate 139,791, forward strand.
CCTGCTCACTCAAGTCACAACAAACAACACAAATGTTAGACAGAGACTAAAATATGGAGTGTCAACTACAGGGTGACGTAGCCTCTCTATTTATTAGGTGTAGGCGTTCCCCCATCTTAATCCTACCTCTGGATGCCGTGTCTATGCAAAGCATTACCTGCTCACTCAAGTCACGACAAACACCACAAATGTTAGACAGAGACCAAAATATGGAGTGTCAACTACAGGGTGACGTAGCCTCACTATTTATTAGGTGTAGGGGTTCCCCCATCTTAATCCTACCTCTGGATGTCTAGTCTATGTGAAGTATTACCTGCTCACTCAAAACAAACAACACAGAGGTTAGACGACAGATCTGAATTATTGCACACCATGGTCTAAATTTGTTTCTTAGGACTTGAGCATCAATAATGTACATTAGTTAAAAAAAGCTAATACGGTGCTAATAACATATCCGGTGAGTCGTAGTCTTGATATGATTTATTCACCAATTGCAGCAAGTCAGCGTTAGAACGCAAATCACTATGCTGCATTTTTTCATTCAATGAAAAACATCCTTTGGATAGGCTGGTTTTGAAGTGAGGCTACCCAGTTACTGCTTAGTTGTTCATTGTTCAACTTATCGTTGACGAAGGTCATTGCCGCATAGACTTGATTAAGCTACTTGGTCACAGGGATAGTTGGCCACCTCCTCTTGCCAATGAGTACATTGTCTGGTTTATGATTATTTGGAGTACAACTAAAATAGCACTGCAATTAATAATAAAACAAAATTGATTTGCAAATATATTTGTTTTAGGCAAAGGTTTTTTTTCATCCCTATCTGTTCCCTCCAGATCATAGTGCATTTGCAGTTTACCGACTCTTCTAAGCCCATTTGGCCGGCTTCATTCCATCACACAATAGTTTCATTGTAGCCTTGGCTATTCATTTCCTTTGAGTTTAGCATGGTCAGCAGTAGCAAATTTCCGCCTCTGCAGTGATGATTTTGATTTGCTTCCTTGATTCATGATGTTCTTGCAATATAAGCGCAAGAGCATAGATTCATTTCCTTTGCGGCACTGCTCTTGACTGCCATATGATTTTGGGCTCCCTTGATAGATCCAAAAATTCAACAGCCTATACTTTTCCTCTTCTACGATTAATATGGTAATTTCTATGTCGTCTCAGACAACAGTTGTGGCTTTTTAAACATTTTAAAGTATTGGAGTTGACCAATGAATTGTACCAATCCACGTTATAGTCGCTATGTTCTGTAAAGTATTGGAGTTGACCAATCAGTGGGATAGGGGCCAGCAGGTTGGAGCTAGTTGATGGAATATTAGCATGGAATTATGATCTGAGCTTGCTGATGTTGCATCAATTAGATTTTTTCTTGCAAAAAAGATTAATTCTTATTTAACAGAATTGTAGTTTTGTTTGGTTGCTTCCGTGATTGGTACAAGATATGTGGGGTAAATAAACCATGTCTACGAATTCTAGAGCTTAAAACAGTTTTTATGCTCATTAATTTGTGTTGCTTCATTCCAGATCTCCATCGTCGCCTATTTAACCCCATGCGTGCATCTTGTCCTCAGTCGACACACACAAAACATTCCATAGCCATAGCAGCGCCCATACTTTCTAGTAGCTTCTATACGGCAAACCAAACATAATAAGGGAGCATAGGGCTAGAGAGGAAAACAATAGGATGGCAGAGCTTGCCATAGGAATTTCCAAGACCGCGGTGGAGGCTCTTGTTGTTATATTTAGTCCCACATTGGTAATTGATGTTGGAGGAGCACAACATATAAGGTGGGGCAGTCCTCATACTATCAGGCTAGTCTTTTGGGTTGAGTTAGGCCTGAGGCCTTAGTTGTTGTTGGGCTCTGTGGACCTAGGCCTGTGAGGCACCGGCTCGTGTGTACAACGGGCCGGGCCAGATTCTGCTGCGCCACTCTAACAAGTGGTATCAGAGCCAAAGGTTGAAAAATCAGTAACATCTCTGGGTCACATGTTTACGGGGGAGCCTGTTGATATCTCCGTTGGGTTATTTGACCATTGGTCACGCAAGTTGACTGGAGAGTTTATACTCTGGGCCTGTGATGACGTCTTCTGTGAGATCACACAATAGTTGTGATGTAAGAGTTGGGTCCGATGTGTGACGGGGGAGATTGTTATATTTAGTCCCACATTGGTAATTGATGTTGGAGGAGCACAACATATAAGGTGGGGCAGTCCTCATACTATCAGGCTAGTCTTTTGGGTTGAGTTAGGCCTGAGGCCTTAGTTGTTGTTGGGCTCTGTGGACCTAGGCCTGTGAGGCACCGGCTCGTGTGTACAACGGGCCGGGCCAGATTCTGCTGCGCCACTCTAACACTTGTGAACAAGGTGAAGTCTGCTATCAAGGAGGAGGCCGAGAAATGGCAGATCGTGGAACGCGATATTGTTTTCATCAAGGATGAGTTTGAGATGATGCAGTCCTTCCTCAACACCGCCAGTAGGGAGAGCATGAAGAACCAGGTGGCGAGGACCTGGGTGAGGCAGGTCCGTGACCTGTCTTATGACACTGAAGATTGTATTGAGTTCGTCCTTCACCTTGACACGAAGCAGCTATTCTGGCTACGTTTAGTGCGGTCCAACATGGTGCAAACACTCCTTCCGCTCGATCAAGCTGTCGCCGAGATAAAGCAGCTCAAGGCCCGAGCTGAGGAAGTGAACCAAAGGAACCTACGCTACAACCTCATCGGCAACTCTGGAGAGCAGGAGCAGCAGAAGTCTGCTGCCAGCCAAAGCAGCATGGACATCTTCATCAAGCCAAGAGATGCTTTTGACAAACATAGCGGCTTGTCGGATCTCACCAGGTTCCTAACCACAGAGGAACAGGCCCTTCAAGTGGTCTCAGTTTGTGCAACTGGAGGAGATCTTGGGACAATATCCATCATCAAAAAGGCATATGATCATCAAGACATCTGCCAAAAGTTTGATTGCCGTGCTTGGGTGAAGCTGATGAATCCTTTCAATCTTCAAGAGTTCATCCGGTGCTTGTTGGCTGGGTTCTTTGCAAACGTTTCTCCCCAAGAACAAGGAGCATACGTAGGTGTGAACATGCTTGCGTCCATGAAGACAACCCAAGACAGTATCCTTGTCGATTCCATGATGAGACTAAGGAAGAACACATACCTCATCGTCATAGAAGACGTCTCCAGCGTCGTAGAGTGGAATGCTATAAGGTCACTCCTGGTAGACATGAATAATGGGAGCCGGATTGTTGTGTCAACGCAGCAGCTTGAAATTGCAAGCCTATGCACGGGGCAGCCATATCATGTGTCGTTGCTCCGGGAATTCTCAACTGATCACTGTCTACACGTTCTCCAAGACCCTTCCACAAATTCCACAGGTTAGTATCATTAGCTACATTCAGAAATACTTTATATTTTAGTTCCATGGTCCTCTTCAATATTCTACTGATTTAATATAACTAGCGAGTTAGTCCACACGAAATAGCGGGGCAAGACATAATTCTTTTTCTAAATAACTTTTAAATTTATAATACATATAGTAGCATATGGCTTTTTATAATGATGCTTGTATGTCCTCCCCGCTAATCAATAATTATCAGTGCCTCTAGAAGAGAGAAATACAAAAAGTAAATGTTATGGTTTAATTCTTTGTACTCCAAACACCTATTTTCATTTTAGCATCACTTACCTTTTTCCCGTATTGTTTTTTTATATATAGACTCTTCTTTTTATTTTTAATATATATTCTTCCTAATATATTACGACATCAGCTGTAGGATTGATTTTTTTAGCTTTATTACTAAAAAATAAAATATCTCTATATATTGATTTAACATACACACTTATTTGACAATTCACTTTTTTAAGCTATATGAAAACCAGATGCTACTTTTACGTAATTATATATTGTCTTCTTGGACTTACAGTGGATCTTTAACTCACTTAATTTGATTGTAATTAATTTACTATTTTATATATTTTATGAAACCTGTTGATTCAATTTTTTTTAAAAAAATTGGAATATGCCCTGTGGACGCAGCACCATGGTTACTCTATCATCATTATATCATTTACTCTGGGAAAACCAATTTCTCTCTTTTTATCTGTTTTTTAAGGGAAAAGTCATGCTTTCACCATCCAACTATAATAAAAGTCCGATTTTCAACCCGCAACTACATAGCCGGACACAAATGATCATGCAACTATTAAAAACATACACCTTTGGCCCTTTTCAGTGGTTTTAAAGATGATTTTCTATTTTCAAAAAATGTAAATATAATTTAATCTAAAAAAATCTCTTATAATTTATTTGAAGTAAAAAAATATTAACCTGGTGCGAATTGTTTTGTAAAATTTAAAAGTACACGTTGGTACATCGTTCTAAGTTATTTGTATTTTATATATTTCTGTTCCTAGTATTTTTTAGAAAAAATAAAATAATAGCAATATAAACAAACAATTCCCAAATAACATTACATATTATACCAATGTGCATGCTATATTTCTTGAAAACTTTTGACATCAACTTCATTTTTTATTTAAAATAAATTGGTTATGAACTTTTAAATTTAAACAAGATTCTTTTATATTTACATGAAATGAAAAACCACCATTGGAACCACCTAAAAGGCCAAATTTGCACAGTTTTAATAGTTGGATGATCATTTATGTCTGGTTTTAAAAACCAGACTTTTGTTATAATTGGAGTGTGTAAACCAGACTTTTCTCTTTTTTAAAAACATATATCATTGCTATGTGCACTGCATTGTGCGTCCATCCACTACTTCAAAGGTTCTAATAGGTGCTAGACTTTCTCCTTCCTGTTTCTTGAATCTGTCGTACCGATCTCTCTTTGGACTACAGCCGAGATGGAAATCTAGGGTCTAGTGGAACTCGTTGACTCCTCTACCTCGTTGGTTCCCTAGTGGCTGTTGTACGTCTTATTTGACCATCTCCTTCCACTTTATTTAGGAATAATTTTGTAGTGTTATTTGGGTCTACTTTATCTCATGTGCACTGGTTGTTTTTTAAGAAAACAAAATAGAGATCCCATGATTCTTATTTCAATGTGTAGGCTTCTTTGCATAACTCATATGTGAACTTTTATATCTGGTGAAGAATTCTTCATGCTAGGGAAGTTGAAACTGTGTTTATGAATGTCCTATATATTTGTAGACAACAATTTTTTCTATTAGGAAAGCTTTTCAAAATATAATATAATTTCAGCTTGCCGTCATTATCTATATAGTTCCTTCCATATATACAAATCATCACTCCCTCCAACATGCTTTGTATTAATTTGTTGCTTGATTGCTTCCTCTCTTTTTATGCTGTCGTCTTACATGCAGGATAGTAAACATATTGAGTGCACTTGCAAGTCAGAGATGGAGAACAACAGCAAACATTGGCATGAAAAACATAGCCTTTTTGGCCGCCATTCAGAAGTAAAGAAACTTTTTCAGCAGCTGGCAGTAAATTATGGTGAACGCCTCATCGTGATCTCAGTTTGTGGCATTGTTGGTGTTGGTAAATCATTTCTTGTCCAAGCCTTCTGCAACCATTATGATCTTGAGGATGCATTTAAGTTTCGCATCATGGTCAATGCTCCCCATCCTTTTGATATCATGAATTTCTGTAAGAATTTAGTTCAATGTTTTGAATTAACATCACCAGAAGATGAAGGTGTCATTGTTCTGTGTTGGAAGCATTTGGAAGAACATCCATGCCTTCTTGTCATTGATGGCTTGCGGTCCAAGGAGGATTGGGACTTGATAGAACCAAACTTGTTATCAAGAGCTTCTAAAAGTTGTATAATTGTCATTACCAGGGAGGAAAGCATCGCCAGGCATTGTGCAATGTCAGAGGATGCAATGTACAATGTCCAAGGTCTAGAAGTTAGTGCTGCCCTTCGTCTCTTTGAGAAGGTTTGTCAGCAACCTGTTCGATGCTGCTAAATGAACTATTGGAATCCTAACTATTTTTATTAAAAACATGACAAGAAGGACAATCTAATCTACTTGCATTGACATATATGCAAACTTAACATGCATCTACTGTTCTTTCTATTCCATTACACTATAAGTTGGTTCTACCAAATGGAAACTGGCGAATTTTAAGAATTTTTCACAATAACTATTTTTGGATGCTATCGATGTTCAAATTTTTAAACATTACTTCACAAATAGGATTTTTTTGAGTCACACAATACATTCAAAGAGTCTCACATAAACACATACACACTCACCCTTATGAATACATGTACACAACCCTACCCCAATAAGCACCTCTAAGAGAACGAACTGGCTGATCGATCTCGATATTGACATACTCCATATGATAATATACAATAATATGATTCATTTTAGGATATAAAATTTTCTATATGGATGGAGACAGGGATATCGTTGCATTTTTTTTGGAAAAAACGAATGTCAATTATATGATTCCATTATATACAATCAACCTTCAACTTGCCATGCAAATTATTAATACATGATTTTTGGATAAAATATATTTTTCCTGTTTTAGGGCACTCGAATGTGACTTCATTGATTATTAGTAGAAGGAAAATTTGCTCTGGGTAGATACACAGTATAATTTTCAAAGTAAGAAAAATACCCAACAGTTTTTCTTTGAATTTAAAATTTCTCTCCTGAAGTGTAATAATGAGATGTGTAGCAAACGGTTAATAATATTGTGAGTGGCTCCCAGGGTAGGGGCATGGGTAGCTCAATGTAAATCCAGTTATGGACAAGAATACATATTCATTTTTACAAATTTCACTATTCACTAGTTGCACATGAGGTGTAATCTTTGGAACTGAAGGAAGATTGTAACAACCAACACTGTAGTTTTTTTACTCCTCTGTTCCTTAATGTTTTTTGTAACTGTAATTCCTTTTTACAATGCAATATATCAACCATGTAGATCCCTTTCTCATAATAAGATTAACACAGTAATTTTAAGCTTTGAGTTTTTAACTCTGTTGTGATAATATGATAGATAAATAATATATTAGGTAATCTAATTTTTAAATTTTCTGTATATCAGGAAGCTAAAAGTCATATTGAACCGTCTAGATGGGATTCCAACATTATGGAGGAAGCAAGACTTCTCATAAACAAGTGTGGCAGACTTCCCAAACTAATAGTCGCTTTAGGCGAGTACTTGGCAAAAGTGCCAAATGGAAACGGTATCTGGGAGGCCCAGCGTCTGAATGCCAACTTCATGTATGCGTTGAAGACAAGAAAGGGGCTTGATAGCTTCGGGGATGTTTTGACCTGGATGTATTCAACCTTTCAGGATTTTCCTCAAGTCCTCAAGAAATGCATCTTCTATCCCTCAATTTTTACTCAAAGCAGCACCATTCGTCGGAGCCGTCTGGTCAGGCGGTGGATTGCGGAGGGATATTCCGTGGGCACTGACAGCAACAGCATGGTGGAGTACACTGAGAAGCTCATCCACGAGCTTGCCACCTTGGGCATGATGGAGCATTCACCACAGACAGCTACCGTGGCCGGTGACAAGACTTCTTGCCAAATCAACTCATTATTCCTGGATTATATCATCTCACGGGAAACGGAAGAGAATATTTTCCTTCCACTGGAAGTCTTTGTACTGCGGGGAGAGAGCAGCCTCAACACACAACGGGCAGGACAGCACCTGGCCATTGCAAGCAGCTGGAAGAGAGACAAGTTTGTGTTCGACAGTTTGGACTTCTCGCAGCTACGGTCATTGACTGTGTCAAGGGAGTGGAGGACATTCTTTGTATCTGACAGGATGAGAGTGCTCCGTGTTCTCGATTTGGAGGAAACAAATGTTAAGGATGAAGACATCGAACAGATTGTGAAACAGCTACCTCGCCTGAAGTTCCTCAGCCTAAGAAGATGCATGAACTTATCTTGTCTTCCAGAATCCTTGGGTGATCTCAGGCAACTCGAAACTCTGGATATCAGGCACACCCCTGTCAGCAGGCTTCCAAAGAGCATTAAAAGGCTCAAGAAGCTGCAGTATATTCGTGCCTCAACCAGGGTAGAGTTTACGGGACACGAGCCATCAACATAACAACGGAGGAGCATCCATGGACATCTTGAAGTTTGTGATGGTATCGTGGTACCCAGAGGGATTGGTTCACTGACTGCCTTGCACACATTTGGTGTCCTCAATATAAGTGTTGGAGCAGGAAAGGCCATTCTGAATGCGCTCAAGAACCTGACCCAACTTCACAAGCTTGGAGTATCTGGCATCAACCGGAGTAATATCAAGGGATTCTTTTCTGCCATCGCGACTGACAGCCATATGCAATCATTGTCATTGCAGCTCCACAAGGACAAGGATTATGACTGGTTAGAGAATAAAATCACACCTCCAGAGAACCTTCGGCGTCTTAAAATGCACGTGCATGTAGAAAAGTTCCAACACTGGAGCTGCCTGAAAGTCCTTGGTCAGACAAGAAGGCTACAATCTCTTAGCCTTCGTTTCAAAACGGATCATGATGTGGAGCTCCAATTTTGTGACAGGCTGGATAGTGCTGCGTGGTCTACACCCGGCCAATTCTGTGAACTCAAGGTCCTCGAGATAGCTTGCAGCTCCAACTTACACGTGAAATTTGCTGAAAGGGAGATGAATGACCTTGAGCTGCTGAAGATTCACTGCTTGGATGGGTCGTCGTTACAGCTTTCTGGGATAGAGCACCCACCTTCACTCATGCATGTCTGTCTCAAGGGCTCCTTTGACGACACTGTCAAGGAAGAACTGCGCAGGAAAGTTGGGAAGCATCCCAAGAAGCCTTCTTGCAAGTTTAATTGACCTTGCCTGCCCTGATGTTTTCTCGAGCAGCAGAAGCCAAATATTTTCATGCCCACATGTATCGCTCGTGGCCTTCATTTCCCTTCTCTTTCTCTTCCCTGACAATTCTTACTTTCTTCTGAACCAAAAAAAGATATCAATGTGGAATGTTATGTACGTGCAATTAACTGTATGTGAAGGAATTGTCGACCAAATACCAATATAATCATCCATAATGCCGTGGTACTGATTCTGTTGCCATGTGGGTCCGCAACAAGCTGCATTACTAATTCTTAGACCTGACGTTAAGGGCATGTTTGGAACAAAGGATCTTACTTTGAATTTGCAATCCTAATGCAAAACACTAGTGGACCCTTTGAGAAACCACACGATTTTTTTCTCAAGAGTAATGTTCTGTTTCTTCAGCATCCACTGACTCACAGTAAACAGACTTTGAAACAGGGTAGTATTCAGTTCCAGTGAAATGAACCTTCAGAGTCTACTGACAGTACCTGTGATCAACTAGACCATAAATCGCAGCAGAAAACCCATTGGCAGTGCGCATACTTAGAAAGAGGTTAATGTTCTGTTTCTCCATACTCCAGTGAGTCCTCCTGTATGATTGGTTCTGAGAACTGCAGATAATTCTTAGTCTAGTTGATCTGATAGCAGGCATTACCTAATATTGTTCACGCCATCCACCTTGTTGGAAGTTGGAACACAAAACTGGCTTCGTTATTCGAGTTACCAGCATAGATTAAGTTGCTGTCTAGCCTCAGAAAACTAATACAACTTCTGACCACAAGTTGAGCTGGGTATCGTATAGGATTTTACTAAGACTAAATACTGGGCCTGTTTGTGTGCTTGGAATTGGGCTGAATCAGAATTAGTTTCTTGGGCCGGCTTGTTTGGTTGCACCAAGAATTGGAAATAGATTTTCCATCAGTTTCCGCAGTGCTAATTTCTGGTCCCCGACTAATTTCTAACCTAAAAAAAATGAAATTCCTTCAGTTTATCTCCTCTCACGACACATCGCCTTCATCCCAATGAGTGACACACCATGGAGCTGTCCTCATACTTCCAATGGAAATGCTACCCGTCTGTGTGTCCGGATGGGACGCACGGATCAGACGAGCCTCACCTCTCTATGTGCGCTTTCTCCGTCTTCTCCCCTGCACCAACCACCAACCATCTCACCCTGCTCCTCCCTCTTCCTATTCCTCCTCCTACCTCCTTCCCCGTGCCCCTGGCACCCCATGCACATGTGCCGGTGGCGATCACGTGCCCGCTCCTCCTTTTCCTCCTACTCTTCCTCCTCAGCACGCTCTCTCTACCTCGCCACGCGAGTCCCCTGCTCCTTGCCGGTATAACACCCCAATTTTAGCTTTTTGGTTTTTTCTAGAATTTCAAAGAAGCCTAAATTAAATTTCTAGGATTTGCTGATATTGTTAGGCATATTAAAAAATTTTCTAAAAATAAAAATAATAAAATATATATAGGTCACAATTTTCTTTTAAGCATTCATGCTAGTGCTTTTTTGTTTTGGGTGTTGAATTCAAATTTGCCTTGGATTCAAATATATTCGTTTGAATTTAAAAAGAAACTTCTTTTCCTTTTCTTTTCCTCTTTTTCTCCTGGGCCCAAACCTTTCTCCTTCCAAGGCCATCTTGCCTTTCAGCCAAGCTCGACCTGCCTTTCCAACCCGCCTCCACGTCGGCCCATTTCGGGCCATCCTTCCTCTCCCACCGTTTCCTCCTTCTCTCATCAACAGGTGGGCCCGCCCTGTCATCTCCAACCTTTGCCCATCGAGTCCAACCCGACCGAGCCGCGACCGCGCCATCCGCTCGCATCGCGCCCACGCCCTGCCGCTTCTCCCGCTCCAATCGCTCGTCTCCCGCGGACGCGCCACACAGTCATGCATCGTCCATTGCCGCTGCCATCTCTCCCTCTTCACCCCACCATGAAGAAAGGCACCGCCGCCTCTCCTCGCACTCTTTTGCTCCACCGGCCACCGCCAACACCAATGCTCGAACCCCACCAGGCGCCCACCGAGCTCGCGAGTTGAGCAACCGGCGGACATCCGCGCATCGATTCGCCGCCAACTTGGAGGTTTCTGACGAATCTGCCACCACCACGAGCATCGCCA
>JACEFO010001031.1:0-109275 GCA_015342445.1 Digitaria exilis
CGGTTTTCAATGAAACGAAAAAGACTAGAGAAGTAGTAAACTTCTAGGAACTAAACACCTTCTTACATTGTTTTCAACAAAAAGGAGGGAGAAAGGCATGTCCGTTAGGGAATATGTCTATAATAATCCCTTTGAAGAATATAGTATGCCAAACAACCTAAGCCCATTGCAGAAGTCAAGAAAAGCCGTGCACTTAGGCGAGCCGACCTAGGCTGGGCCTCGCCGTGCAACTTAGCGGCCATCGTGGGCCCGTGTCCCTCTTGCACAGGCATGGGCCTCAGCAGTGGATCAGCCGTTTAGCATGGGGTTCAAGAGTTCCAAAGACTCGATCAATATGGGAAAATCTGTTTTTTTTTAAAAAAAAATTCTGGGACACTCGGTGACCACGTGCGCATATGCACTTAACCTTTTCTCCTCAAGCTCAGCCTGACCTATCGATTCATGATTGAATGAAGGATGAAACTGGACTGGAATGAAAGATAAGTGCAGTATTTTTTTTAACAACGGAGATACCTCACCGTGTTTTAGAAGAATCTACTCATCACAAACAGGGCACTTATGGTAGCGTTTCGAATAACGCAGATGGTAACGTAATTTGGTGCGCTGGAATTTGACCTAACTGTAATTGCCACTTCCATACATTTAGTGTCTTTGCTTGGTAAAGGCACAATGTACCTTTTGGCTCCATATCCACCATCTATTCTCAATCTAATCTCTCATGTTCTCCCCAAGTGAAAGCTTTAGGACTTGGCTTTTTTCAGCCAAATATGCTGATCCTGATATGTCAGTTAGTAGAGTGTGTGATAATGGACTATGGACTCTGAGGTTCAGGAGATCTCTGTACCTTGAGTTACGTGAGTGGGAATTACTATGAACTATGCTGAACCCGAATACTTGGAAGATCTGATTTCAGCTGAACATCCCAATAGGTAGCCCATAAGAACAATCTCACTGGTTATTTTCAAGCGATGATAGCTCTGAGAAGTAAGGAACATATGGAGTGATGCACCGATAGTCATGTCCAAGAGTGCAGACATCACGCACTTGCTTGCTATCCATGTTATATGACAACAGCTTTTGGTTCCTGTGCTGAACAAGATAAACCAAGTTGTGATCTGGATGAATTGCAACCTCATTGTAGTCAGAATCCATTTTGTAGTAATTTTCCCCAAAAAGCTTTGAAAAGCTTACGGTGTCCTTCAGGACCCATTGTCGTGTATCATAGTCCTAAGAACCAAGATTAATATTTCATTCTTCCACCTTTCTTTAAGCCCAATCTCAAATTCATGGCAGACGTAGTGCAAGCGCCCTTGGGATTGCCCAACATAATCAGACAACAGCCAGCACTCCTTGCCTGCCCGAACTGGTGGAGGGATGATCTTCTGTATGTTCCCTTCCACTTCGACGGAAACTAACTGATCCTTCTCCTCATACAAGATAAGATGCTGCATGCCGTTAACATATGTATTGGGTGAGTTAGACGCTACGAGATAGTGACGCCTGCCAAGCAAGTCACACTTCTTTTTGACTCCACGCCCTGGTTTTCGATGAGTAGGTGTGCACTGAGCTGTCATTGCCCTTGAACCAGAATTGGGCCAAATGGAAGGAGGAATCGATGGCTGGATCAAAAGCCAAACAGGTGAAGGTACATCTAGTGAGCAATAGAAAACTTTTCCAGCCCGAAGTGGGTACAGCCACCCATTGCTTAGTGGCGGGGTTGAACGCGATATAGCTCACAGAGGGGTTCGAACTGCAGTTGCAGGGGCGCCAAAAGGGATTCAGATCATCTGACGTCGAGGCAAGTGACTTCATTCTGCAGTTTGGGCTTCGAGGGGAGTTTTTTGCAAAATGAAGTTATGGGCTGAGCCTGGAGCCTTAGCGGATGGGCTGAATTTTCCTATTTGACTAAGCAAACCCACCAACATAATCAGTATCGTCTCAAAAGAAAAAAAAACCCAACATAATCCAGTACTATTCAAATGACTCATACAGAAGTACAAATAGTGTTGTAGCGATCAGCATGCACACAATATGAAATAAATCTTCACATTTGAATCATTCAAAGAGACATTTATGATCTAGCAGCAATATATGGCACTTTGATTACTCAAATGGAGAATCTGCAGTTGCGAGTTTGTGACACTAAGGCATTTGACTCATACAATTAAGCCATTTGACTTGTACAATTAGCCCACAAAATACTTAGCCCTGTTCAAAAGCTATCTAACCACCTTGCACATGCTTGACATAAAAATATCATCATAGCAAATAGGAGCTATCACAGGTTGGGTAAAACTGTCAATAATGTTGTACTATGCAACCTGCACCATTGCTCCTTTATTGACGTCTTCATGCTCCTCTTCCTTTTGGGCCTGCACAACATAATTTTGCTTTTGTTTTTGCAAATAAAATTCTTCCTTAACCCAAGCATCAAATAACCTAATCAAGCAAATTAACATATCATGATTCACTAAATCTCTAATTTGTTTGCATTTGAAGTGAATTAGTCAGCAATCATAATTGTTAAGGCTCCTATGATTCATTAAATCTCTAATTTGTTTGCATTTGAAGCAAACTAGTCAGCAATCATAATTGTTAAGGCTCCTAAAAGAGGAAAACTTACTGATACCTCGACAACAACATATCGAATTACCGATGGCTTCCCTTCTCTCCACGACAACTCGGTGCGGACCTCCTCTACAACAATCGAGCGGGGCCTCCTCTCTTCCAGGGGCAAGTGATCAATGGGGATATGGATGGCCGTTCACACATAGACTCTCCTGCACATATAGGGCCTGCTTGGTTGGCATCCAAAATTGCCAAGCCAAAATGAGGGCACATGCCAAATTTTGTGGCCAAAACATGGGCAAGAACTATTGTATGTTAACTCTTTGGCTATGAACCAATTGATAGCCAAAATTCCTTGGCATGCCCCCATTTTGGCTTGGCAAGTTTTAGAAGCAAACCAAGCATGCCCATATATCTTCCCTCCTTCGCAACAATGCGGCGCGAGACCTCTTTCTCTATCCCTCTGTGATCCTTCCTTATCCTTAGAGGCGCGACAGCACGTCGCACGCTGGGTGTGCGAGCGGGAGGATGGCGCACACGCGGGGAAATAACCCACCCCTCGCTCCTTCCATCCTCGGTGAAAGTAAGCAAATGGATAGGATTTGGCCTGTGTGCTGTTGTCCCTTGGATGGCTAGCTAACGGTGGATGCGATAGGGAAGGTCTCGTTGTGTTTTCTTTATGAAGAGAAGGTACTGAATCTCAGTCCGGCATGCTTCCACTACACCTAATTTGGCCTGAACCAAACATCACCCTACTCAATCAACCAAGTGCACATATATCCTCCTCTATGGTCCATATATATATGAGAGTGACGACATACGAGACCAAGTGCATGACCTTTGGCGAGGGTACACAGTACACTAACTTGGTTTCTTGACAAAAAAAGAAAAAACTCCCAGGTCCCAGCTGCTGGTTGTGTAAGAGAGAGAGAGAGACCCATGACCTCGACGAGATATATAGGCACATATATTTGGTCAATGCCATAGATGTGTTGGCAATGATGATAGATAGGATTGAGAAACATCATGAAGCGTCGGCTTTGGTGAGCTGACTAGCTGAGCATATATGCGTGGGCCATAAAGCCAACGGAGACATCTCGGACTCAGATCAAATGTAGTGGTCTATTGCAAATTAACACTGCACGCAGCGTTAGCCCTTCATTTTTAGCACCGGATGGATATGATTAATTGCTAGTGTTCGATGGTACAATATTTTTGGTACGGTACAAACTACTACAGTGATAGAAAAGTGCGTGAAACAATGCTTCCACTTTTCCCCTCTCTGAAACTGGACCCTTGCTGGCTTGCTGCTACAATGTTATTGCTTGTCTCATTGTTCAGCGGCACCAAACTAGCTAGAACACATGCTTACTTTTCCAAGTGAATTCGCCATGGCCTATTTACTCTTGTTGAGCCTTCTCATTAAATTGTTATATTGACATTGCGCGCTCATTAATTGTCTCAGTGGCATAGTTCCATAGAGCTTTAGTTGGGACAGGATGATGAGTGATTGGCAGACATTATTAGCCAAAATTGCTAATATTCAACTAATAAATGAAATTATAAATTCGCATGGAACCCAAATGACCATAGATAATTTTAGTTAACTCCATGTACCAATATCGAATTCATCAGGCCATTCCGTCGCACATAAGTTCATTTGGAAGCTGAAACTAATATAAAAATTTAATTTATGGGAGAAATTGACTTTTGTACCAGTTTCATAACCCTTTTAGTGTCGGTTTTCTAACTACAACTCTAAAATGTCTCGACCTTTAGTACACGATTAGGTACTAAACTCTCTTTAGTTTTAGTTGGTAACACCAACTGCCACCAAAGAGTAACCACGATAGCCATGCATAAGTGACCGATTTAGTACTAGATGGTATTACTAACCAATACTAAATAAATGTTTTGATATCTTTTTATTGCTCTTTTAAATATTTATTGTTTTTTCTTTATTGCCTTTTCCCTTTTAACCCTCTGTTGTCTTTTTATGCTGCACATCTATATATATATATATATATATATATATATATGTAACGGTTTATTATGTACCACGTACAATGCTACTATACGTGTATGCAACCTAATATAAGGGCTGGCATTCTATATTACATTATATATAAATCCTTTTGCCGATTTTTATAGATGAATTTTCATTCTTGATTCACGATCTCATCATTGTAAAATCCTGCAAGTTGTTCTTAAATTGTCTTGACCCTATCCGACATAAGAGTTCTTCCTCTATCTTCGCCATCTATTTGTTATCTGCAAAATATAAATATATTAAATCAACATTTCAGCACAATGGGAAACAATGATTTTGAATGTTGTTTATGTACATGGGTGTCGTTCCCAATCACATTGTCACCTACGAAATTGTGAATGAATTAACTCACAAATAATATGTACATCAATTGTTTTCATGTTCCCGTAAAAAGCACTTTAGGAGAAAAATAAGTCATAAAATAATCATAGAAAACTAGTAACGCCTAAAGAATTCCTAGAAAATTAGTAACCACCCAAGCTTTTTAATTAAGGGAGATATAGACAAGTTTTCCAATTTTTGCACCGTATAAAGATGTTATGAAAATGACTGGGGTGCTCTAAAAATGTACTTAAAAATCCATACGTGTACAACATGTTATCTATGCACATACATATAACAATTCGTGCAAATCATGTCCATTTGTGCACTTTGGAAAACTCGATGACTTGACCGCAATTGAGCAGACCAAAGCGCACACTTGTTGCAGTGCTGATGTGGTATTCACACAACCTTGCTCTACTGATTGAATGACACTGAAGGATAGCGAAAGATATTTATAAAACTCAATACCACCAATGCGTCGCCTTTGTGTTCATGGTAGGTAGGTGTCTTCATTACAATGGCAATTAACCCATCTTCGATACTACTACCACAAAGCAGCCCACACACACATATAATCCCTTAAGGGTGCTAGCTAGGTTGGTTTATCACTGCCAAACATCCATATAGACTCAAGGCCACATAACACAAACAAAATGGGGACTGGGAAACATACAGAAATAGGATTGAAGGTTTTTGGGAAACCTTATGGGCCATGTATTGTGCCACCCGGCCCAAGTTGATATGGCCCATAGTGGCCCATGAGCGCGGTATGCGCATGTTTAGTACCACTTTGCTAGTTTAGAGAGAGAGTGGAGCCAACTTATAAGCCTTTGTCCCCCATCCATAGCACCTTCGGGTTGACCCTTTTACATGAAGCGAGGACGAAAGTGTAAAAGCGAGGACGAAAGTGTAAGCAGGGTGCTATGTGTACGCGTGCCCGCCCCCACGAAAGGGTTGTGCGGTGCGGCTTTGGGAGACAGGGCGTTACATGTATTCATGCACCGAACCAGTACATGCTTTCCTGCTACTCCTGTAAGCAGAGCTTCCATGGCCACTTGGAAAATGTCAAGAAACAAGCTGCATCTAGCTCAAGAAGCCGTGTGGAAACATCATATCTGTCGCGGATCTTCAGAAAGTACAACAGAGGATGTGCTTATTGGAAGACAACAGCATGACGAGTGCAGTGCTGAAAGCTGGCCATGATGTTCTGCGCTTCTCAGCTTGAGCTGGTATTGACAATTTGACATTGATAATCAAGAATTCAAGATGCGTGTGTTGTTATTTCCTTCTTCCACAAGTCCATGATCGAACTCGTAAATGCCCACTTCATGCGCGCTTCAAAGCAGTTGAAGGTGCTCTACAGAAGAATAACTCTCTTATGCTCTACATGTTCCGCAAAAAGTTTGGATATCTTCGGCAGTTTGTGCAAAGTGCACTGTGCAAAAATCAGATTAAAAACCACTAGTAGGAATACGAGCTTTAGTACCCGGCTGGGAAGCCGCGTTAGTACTGGTTTTCCAACCGGTATTACATTTCTGGTATTAAATGACAAATATTTAGTACTGACTGCGGTATCTGGTACTAAAGGTAACCTTTTAGTATCGTACTAATAGCCATCTATGCCATGCAAAGTGGGGTGAGTCATTTAGTACCGGCTGGTGTTACCAACCGGTACTAAATGTATTGGTATTTTTTTTTGTATTTTCCTATTTGTTTACTTTTATTTCTATTTTATTTATAGTTGCATACGGTCACATTTTATTGCACAGAAGTAGTTGTATATGTTCACTGTCCATTGCACAGAAGCACGACACAGCAACAAGGCAAAAAATTTCAGAAATTACAATGATCTTTAGTTCATTCATTACACAAAAAATGGATCTAAAAACTCACCACAAACATTCTGCATCTTACGATGACTAATAACCGAGGAGCTAGAAGGGAGCTAGAAGAGAATAAAAAGGAAATCGAAGAGAAGGTTGGCGGCGTCATTCTTCACCATGGCTTGCTTCTTCCGCCTCAGCAGATCCAGACAAGTCCAGGTGCACTTGACTGCCTCTACTTGCTACTCAATCAATAAATAATCAAGCGGTTAGGGGAATATCGCACAAATCAAGCAAATCAAGAATCGAGAATGTAGGGATCTGAGCAAGCAACAGGAGAGCAGAACCATGAGACCGAGCAAACCAACAGGGAAAAAACGCATTACCTGAAGCATCCAACACCTCACATGCAGCAAACTAGCAGAAAAAAAAAGGCTCTGCACTGCAGCCGCCCAAGCCTGGTTTGCTTGGGTCAGGTCTCCCTGCTCGAGCGCATGAGGGCACCGCCGCGCGCCGAGCACCAAGGAGAGGCATCGCAGGCCACCTGCGCCTATGCGTCGCGATGCATGCGGCCACCGCTCATCCACATGTGCGTGGCCAGGGGAGCTCGAACAGCGCCTAGGCCATCGCCTTGCAGGCCACCGCCGCCGGCCTGCTGCTACAGGTGCTGTCGGTCTTGCTCCTGCGGAGGAGTATTGGAAGAGATAAGGATGAGAGGAATTTGAGGAGAGGAGAGAAGGATGAGAGGGAACATGTGGGGAAGAAGAATTTCCATTAATAAGGAGAGATGCAGCGCCTGCGGGTTGAGCGTTTAGTACCGGTGAGTGGTTTTGACCCGTACAAAATGGTTTATCTAAATATCAACTGGAGCCACTAGTATATCTGGTGCGATTTAGTACCGGCTGGTGGCCCTAGCCGGTACTAAGCGGTCTCTAGCTGTTGCCCCTAACACGGGTGGTGTTGGCAGACGCCATTTAGTACCGGCTGGTGTCACCAGCCGGTACTAAATTGGCCCGTGACATCGATGCAGGACTAGTTTGCACGTTAGTACCGGCTCAAAGTGCAACCGGTACTAAACTGGCTCAAGTGCGCCTAATCACCCTAATTCAGGATAATACCAGTACGCATTTCAAACAGTTTAAACCCGGTAGTCCGTCGAGTGTCCCCGGGACATCCCGAATCATCCACTGACAACTTTCATCCAACCATAGCTCAGGATCATCACTCAGTTGGGGTATACACAACAGGCATTACCTTTTTACATAAATACGGAAAGGTGCGAACTATTACAAACCGAGTTTTGAAACAACCTTAGATGCAAGTCATAGTGCTAAGATCTTAATACAAACTGGGATATGCAACTAAAAGTTATATTACAACCCAAGGGTACTTTATTCGTCTAGAGACATCCGGGACCACTGATGCTCTAGGGCTTCTGGTTCTCCTCCTCGCCTTCCTGCTGTGGAGCATCATCTGGAAAACAAAAAGGGAAGAACCCTGAGTACGAAGGTACTCAGCAAGGCTTACCCGCCTTACCAAAGAAAAGACTCTCAAGGATAGATGATTAGGCCTTGAAGTAGTTATTTGGCTGACTCAACTCATTGCGGAAAAGCTTACCAATGGTTGGTCCTTATTGGTAGTTTTTTTTTAACTCAATTAAGTAATTACCAATTCCACTAAGTTTCAAAACACTTTCATACATGTGATGCTAGGCTCAAACAACATTTTTGAATCAACCACATGTAATGTTCAACTTGTTTCCTCTACGATGTTTAACACCTGATCAAGTGCACTCATAACCAAGAGTTGTGGCGATCCGGATCAATTTACATCCTGCAGGAGATACCTAGCACCCAGTCACGTACAGCTGCGCCGGCTGCATGCAACAACCTTTCGACCAGCTGGGCCAAAGACCGGAAATATCCTTACTCGAACCCGGGAGCGCACCCCCACGTGGGTCCCACGTCTGGCGACCACCCCGTGAGTTACTGGTTACGGCCCCGCCTTTCTCCGACCCAGCAAGCACGGGTAAGCGATATTTCCAATCAGAGAGCCAGCCAATCTAATTGGCTTTACTGGTCCCATAACCCAGTAAGAAGCCATGTAGAATCACTTGATCAATCTTTTAAACAACGGATCGGTTCTTAGTCATTTAAATTAGTAGGCAGAACTAAGGATCGAGCCTACCTCAATCCATTCTATCAACTTCTACCCACTCTCTTTCCATATTAAGCCCTCCATGATTCATATATAATTAGTGAGAACCTAGATCATCATCTTTTATTTATCCTTGCTAAGCATAGCTAAGTAGATATTTCTAATCAAATTATTTCCTAGCAAGCAAAGGTAGTTCTACCAAGGAGTATTTCATGCATCAAAGGTTTTCATTCAACTCCTAACCTAATGCACACCAAGACATAATATTTGGACTCGTGAACTTATGAAATAACGTAGGTAGAGATGCTCCGGGGCTTGCCTTGAGTCTCAAAAAGGTTAGCGGTTTCAGCGACTTCTTGGGACTCCGGAGCGATCACCAGAACTTCCTCGTAGTGAACTTGTTCTTCGGGAAGTTCCACGTACTCCACCTCCGAGGCTTCAGATTCTAACATGCAATGCAAGTCAGGGATTAGAGATGTAACAAGTTTTAAAACGTAGCACACAAAACTTTATCTCTCGATAAAGTTGCAAGCCAACACAACCACCCATCCTTTATTAAAGAAAATGTTGATATTTTTGTTTGGGTGAAATAGTCCTTATTTCTTTTACATTTATTAAAGAAGAATTATTATGTGTACTAAAATCACTTCCCTAAAGTCTAAAACCCCTCATCTCTTTTTAAGTGTGCTTGTAAAAAATGAATCATATTTTTAAATATTTTTACAATCATCCTAAATATTTTTAGCAATTAAAATTCCAAAGAAAGATGTTATTATTAAATTCTAAACAGCACAAATTTAAAGGTTTGACATTTTTATGGCAGAAAGGAAAATCTAAGGAAACTATAAAAATTTATTTCACATTTTTCTGATTTTTCTATGATTTTCTATAATTAAAAGAGTGGAAAAACATAAATAAAATCTAATTCTAAAACCTATTTGGTTTTCTTGCAAAACCCCCCCTCGGCTTCTTTCTATTCTACCCCGAGGCCCCTGCCCCAGCGAAACAGAGCATCGGCTATGACCGGGCTCCGCCGGCGTTGACCAGCGCCTGCTTGCCGGCGGCGAGGTCCCCCGACGATGACGGCTAGGCCAAGGGCTACCCCACACGACTGCGCACCCATTCTAGCCGTAAACTCCCGCGACAAACTCTAACCCTAGCCCCTCGGCGACCCGGCGGCGACGCACGGCGGCGCACCGTACTCCGGCGAACTCACACCCCGAACTTGCTCCCAAACCCGCTTGCGAGCAACACAGAGGCCAGAGACGCCTTGTGCGCACGCCAAGCCACCCAACGCGATGCTACGCTCGCTAACACCTCACACCAGCCATGGCGGGAGCGCGCGCGGCGAGAACGGCGGCGAGCGCCTAGCAGAGCGACCACGGCGAGACGGCGAACAACAGCCACCCCTTAAGCACCAGCAGCCCTTAGCGCATCTAGCGCGCGCAACAGCTCGGCCGGAGAAAGCCCGAGCGAGGCTGCTCACGTGCGACGGCCATGGCGGAAAGGCGCCACGGCGGCGAACGGCGTTCCCGGCACAAGGAACGTCGCGGCCGACCATCTAAGCCCCCAAACACACTTCTCAACACAAGAACAACCCTGCTGCACTCTCAAACCCCGGCTAAACTCACTGCATCGGCACCACCACGGAGAACTGCGCTTACCCCGGCGAGATGGCGACGAGGAGCTGGAAACCGAGGCTGCGCGGAGCTGTGGAGTGGTGGAGGAAGAACAAGAGCTAGCGGAAACGAAAGAGGAGATGAAGACGAAGCTTTTGGTGGAGAGGAACTGGACGGAGAGGTTCGGATGGCGGCGAGCGAGCGACGGCTAGCCGGCGACCATGGTGAAAAACAGAGGACGACGCGGTGAAAGAGGAGAAAACGAAGTCGTCGACGACGCTTTAACCGCGAGCCGCTGCAGCCGTTGCTTGCCACCTCCTGCTGCGCCTTTCACCGAGCTGTCCCCGAGCAAACTCGACGTGTGGCCGGCGAAATCGACCTGGCGCCGCCGGCGGCCGCTGCCAGCACTGGCCGACGTCACTTTTCCCCTTTCAAACAACTTAAACCAGCGATGTTGCACTCCAATTTTCTCTGAAAAACATATTGCAACTTCCAAAACTCCCAACAACAAACTTGTAGCTGGATCATTGAATTGCATTTCACTTGTTGACACTTACTCCATTTGAACAAGGATTGAGGTCCAATTCGAGCCTCAAAGTTTCTGATTTGACACATTTCAAATTCAGAGCTGCTAACTGAATTTCTCAAATTACTCTCAAAATTTGAATAGAACATGCATCATGTGTCAACAACAAGTTTTCAATTCACATTCAGAAGCACAACTTCCTAGTTGGAAGTTTTTGCAGAAAACTTCAACTTCGAGTTCAAAAGACACAAACTCAGTTCAGCCGACAGTTTAGTGAATTTAACTGAAAACAGCTTCTGAACCCTTTTCTCCTGCGTTTTTCTCCTGAATCCAACCATCTTCTGAGTCTGATCCAAAAATAAAAGTTGTCCCAAAAGTTTCCCTTAACAACTTTGTTTTTAACACCCAACTCAGATAACCCACAGATCGACCACGATATCACCTCAAAGATAGCTGCTCGCTATGCTCAATCAGTGAAAACCGAAAACAGTTAAGTGCTGTTGTCGGACCGTGAACAGTGCTCTTTCTCCATTTCTTTCTTCCATTTAATTGAAGCATCATTTCAACAAGTTTTATCACCACTTATGGACAACCAAGTTGCTTACCTTGTGAACTAAATTTAGAAACTCTTGGCTTCCAAAAATCCAAAGTTTAGCAACTTATTGGACTTTGGTCAAAAGAACCCGTTGTGTCTCTTTTCTTTGTCTCTCTTTTCCTTCCAATTCAACTCTCCAGCCTCACCATAACTCTAGCACATGCTTAATAGTGGATGTCACACAATGGCACGATAATAACTCATCTTCATTACTTATGAGCACAGGACGCAGCGCATGGGGTCCTTGAGGAGTTGAGGGAGAGGGTCCAATTGTGTCAAACCAACACACGATAGCCACATATAGCCCAGCCTACTGCATGCTCATAAGTACTATACTAGTTGTATTACTTTTGTGTTTGTTTGCAAGAGTTGCCATGATGGGTTGGAAGCAGCAGGAAGATGTATGTAGAAAACACACAACAAACTATGAATATATATGATTGGGATGCATCAGGGAAATGCAATTCAACTTGCAAGGCATCTATTGCTTGTGTGTTCCTCTTCAGGATGGCATCAATATGGCACAAGTTGTAGCAGACAGAGGTGATGGACGATCTACCTGATGAAAAAGAAAGGCATATTCGCAACTTTGGGTTGTCCAATGGCTCTCGACTCCACTCAATTAAATCATGAGCACCTCAGACTGAGGTATTAGCACAACAGCTCAAGTTAGGCCTTGTTTAGATCGCCAACTTTCGCCAATTCATTTTGTCAACTTGTCATATCGAATGTTTGGACACTAATTAGGAGTATTAAACATAGGTGTAAAAAACTAATTACATAGATGGACTCCACATCGTGTGACAAATCTATTAAGCCTAATTAATTTGTCATTAGACACTGTCAGTCTACAGTAACCACCTCTCTCCTGCTAGGGATGAAAGCAAAATGGAAAAATCTCATCCCGACCTCTCCCTGAATCTAAATACCTAACTCTCCCTGAATCAAATTAAAACCACCTCTCTCCTGCTAGGGATGCATTAATTTGATTCAGGGATAGTTAGGTATTTAAAATGGAAAAAGCCTAATTAATTTGTCATTAGACAATGTCATGTAATTGTATATGCATATGTCAAGGGCAACATCATAACTCATAAGTCATGTAATTCATTGATTAATATCAGTCCATGTAGACTAAAATGTGATGCCACGGTATTTTTTTTCATATATGTATCATATATAGTTGTAAGTCATGCGGTGAGTTGAATGCATGAAGTTGTTATGCACAGTGATATTCCCGATTAAATTTCCATTTCCCGACCATTATCGACACGTTCCTGATTGAATAGTTCTGTTTCCAACAAACCGTATATCTGGTTTCGTTTTTCCCGATCAGTGTTCCCGTTCCCGCTCCCATTCCCGAGCGAAAAATATACAAACAAAAGTGGTTAGTGTGTTTTCCCGACCATTTTCATCCCTATCTCCTGCTCTAAATATCACCCAAAGTGCTGAAGTACATATATATACTCCTCCATGGTTCATATATATATGAGAGCCCGACCTCGCAGCATGATCTTTGATGAGGGTACACTAAAAAGATTCCCAGCTGGCTGTAGAAGAGAGCCATAGCTCCATGACCTTGCTGATATATATACATATACATGGCCAACATTACGGGAATTAAAACCTTTGTCGAGTGCTAGAAACACTCGGCAAAGCCCTTTATACACACAACAAACACTTTGTCTAGTGTTGCACTCGGCAAAGGTCACTCGGCATTGAGCCATGATGGCAACACCGTCTTTGCCGAGTATTTTTCGTTAGGCATTTGGCAAAGCCTTTGCCGAGTGTTTTTCATTAGGCATTCGGCAAAGACTTTGCCGAGTGTTATTTGTCAGCAAACTATATTTTGTGCTGCGAGAAAAACTGGTCCGAAATATAGCAATTTTTTTCTTTGGGAGAGGCCCCACCAGTTAGCCACCGCCCTCCACCCGTGAGATCTTAGAAGAGGTGAGTGGATTTAGCATAGCCCAAATTAGTGATGCCCAAAAATTTCCTAGAAAATTTGAAACATGTAGAAACGTTCCTATATAATTAATATATCTAGAAAATTCTTAATGCTTAGAAAAATCTTAGAAAATTAGTTACTACCCAAACTTTTAAAGTAGGAGATAATAAACACGTTTTCCTATCTAGAAATTTAATAATGCTTTGAAAAATATTAGAAAATTACTGAAAAATGTATCAGTACATATGAAAAATGTGGCCTTTTATTTTCGTGGACCACTCGGTGATACGCACGCGTAGTATGCACTTTGCCTGTCTCTTTCAGCTAAGACTGACCTACCCTGAATGAATGAAGATATTAATGTGGAGCAAGTGAAAGATAAGTAATCGCTTCTTTAACAATGGCAGTACCTCATGTTCAGTAGTCACGCATGATACATACCGTTCTTCTGCCTGATGTATCACTGTGCACATATATACGCACACCCTTTGCCCTCCTCTATGGTCCCGAACTCGCAGCACGATTTGACGAGGGTAGCTTCAAAAGATATATATGTTTCTCGACCGAACTTGCAGCTACATGTGTAGTACAAGAGGGCCATAGTCCCACGACCTAGCCAAGATAATCATATACACAATATGTGAATATGGTCAA
Organism: Digitaria exilis; assembly: GCA_015342445.1. Lineage (NCBI taxonomy): Eukaryota > Viridiplantae > Streptophyta > Magnoliopsida > Poales > Poaceae > Digitaria > Digitaria exilis. Next base: position 14,265 of record JACEFO010001031.1, read on the forward strand.
GACACGACATGCATGTAGGACAAACTCTGGAAAAGAAGAAAAGAAAACATGTTTTTGCTAGAAGAAAAGATATTCATCGGATGCTATGAATTTATGGTTGGACAATATGGTGTAATTTGCATGGTCTTTTTCTTTTTTTTGTTTCATGAACTTTTCAGTAAAAACTCTTGTACTGCTCTTCAAATTTTAATATATATAATCAATAGGGGGAAACCACTCCTGTTCCATAAAAAAAAGAAGAACAAATGAAAACATGTTTTTGCTAGGCCTGGCAGCTAAATGCGGTAACTAGTGGGCAACTTCATTCTGCTCCCTGGTAAGTGGTAACCATGAAGACACCCACAACTTGTGATCTGACATGAGGCATGCTCCTTGGTTCTGTTCGGGAATATGTAGAAGAAAGCCTATTTTTTGCCATCCAACAAACGTCCCAGTTTGATTTTGATATCAAATTTCAAAATCAGGAATCTCTGGCCATCTAACTCTCAAAACCATTCATATTTGACGACATGTGGTGATGCGATCCACCTGTCAGCTCTCCCCTCTCTCCCCACGCCCGAGATTACGAACCGGCGGCGAGCTCGCTGCCACCACAACTGCACCTATCCCCACCCACAAATAGTCTCTCCCATGCCGGCCAGGCCCGGGCAGGGGGCATGTGCGGTCGGTGCGCTTGCACAGGGCCCCCAATTCCATGGGGCCCCAAAAAATTTTCTATACAATAGTGCATAGTTGGCCTAGCTCTTTGTGGCATCTGAGCTCTAAAGACCGTGTAGTCACCGCGTGTGTAGCGTATCCAATTGTTATATTGACTCCCATCCAAGACTCCACGTATAGCCACCGTAGCTAAATCAAGGGTGAGACGATTTGGACGTCTGTCTACTTGTGCGGCCGAGGCAGAAAGCATCCCGACCTAGATTGAGAGTCCAGCAAGCTATGCCTCCTCTTGCTGGTTCTAATCAATCAAAATTCGGAAGGGTGGACTGATGCTAAGTTTAGATAGGGCCCTCCATCTTAAATAAGTTTATCTACTACTCTCTCTATCTATAAATATATGTTGTTTTAAACTACTTTGCTTGTCCTAAGCGACATATATTCAAGGCTAGATGGTGTAATTTTTTCATTTCTCAAATATGTTGTGTAAAGAGGATGCAACCTATATTTTTTTTTCTTCTAATAGTTAATAGTTTATTATTAAACGCTTTATTTGAAGGAACAATAAAAAATGTAGCTGTTGAAGCAAAGATTATAAAAACTCATATTAAATAGATAAATTCTTTATAATTATATCATAGTATAATAACTATACTATATCTATTATTTTATAATTCTATTTTGAGATTCTTATAGGCCTCTTTTTAGTATTTGCACAGGCCCCGGTTTTTGCCGGCCCGGCCCTGGTGCCGGCCTCCCACTGTCTTCCGTAGCGCCTGCTGCCAGCCCGCCACTGTGCCCCCCTGCACGCTGCCGCCGACCACCCCTGCTCGCTGCTGTGCTTGGTAGCTTGGGGATGGTGGCCCGAATGGTGGAGGTGGCGGATCAAATTGATTTCCCATCATCAAGAATATAACAACATCTATATATACACGGACCATAATGCCAACAGATGCATCTCATCCTACAGCGACCAAACCAAAACATAGGCTACTAGCCCGCTACTACTTTTCTAGTGGCCTCCACCCTCCAGGCGAAATAGGAAAGCATAGCTCACGTTTGTGCTAAGTGTACATTATTCCGTACACCTCAACATCGCCACGAAACGCCCCACGCCCTCCAATAAACTGCCATGTTTGTGACACGTTAGATGCCTCCGAAGAGGCATAGCTCAAGTTTGACTGAGGTCAAACATCGATACATGCCGACTTTTTTTTTTTGCGAATCTCGATACATACCGACTATGTTGTACTGATTTTGCAAATTCATGGTCTCAGCCTAAATTGGAATAGTTCTGTATGCAGAGCTAAAATTGCTAATATTTGACTAATTAACATATTTTCAGTAGGAGCCTAGGAGGACACCCTCCAGCTGCCTAAAATAATAATTATAAATTGTGTTTATATACTCCAATATCATCCCCAATTAACCACCTTGTCACCTACTCCTCCGCCCCTTTTAATCTGTCGTTAGGGAAGCGTTTGTGAAGAAAACATGGTTTCCAAGAGACAGATAAAAGGGACAAAGGGAGTACGAAATTGTGAATAGCATAAACTATTTCCCTGTCTCCATCTCAAACACTTAATAAATGCAATATTCATAAATATTGTAATGCCTAAAAATTTCCTAGAAAATTAGTTATGCGTAGAAAAGTTTCTACATAATTAATGTCAAAAAATTTAGTAATGCTTAGAAAATCCTATAAATTAGTAACCACCCAACTTTTTAATCGGAGAGAATATACCTTAAATATTTTCTTTTATGTGGTGAAGATGTTATGTACACGAACCACGTGCTCTAAAAATCTACCTAAAAATCCATACACGTAAAATATATTATCTATGCATATACATATAACAACTCATGCAGATAATGTTCATAGGTGCACTTTTGAAAACTCGATGATTTGATCGCAATCGAGCATACCAAATTAAAGCACGCGCTTGCCATAGTGCGAGCGGAATTCGCAAAACCTTGCTCTACTGATTGGATGAAACCGAAGGATATCGAAAGGTATTTATAGAACTCAATACCACCACTGCATAGCTTTTGTGTTCATGGTAGGTAGGTAGGTGTCCTATTTACAATGGCAATTAACCCATCTTCAGTGCCATTACTACCATGCAGTTCTCACACACATATATAGTTCCTTGAGGGTGCTAGCTAGGTTGATTTACCACTGCCGAACAGCCATGTATATTCAAGGACACATACCACAATAAAATTGGGATTGGGAAACATCAGAAAACATGATTTTAGGCTAGCTGGAAAATCCTGTGGGCCATGCATTCACGCACCGAACTAAAACATGCTGTCATGCTATTCGTACAAGCAGAGCTGCTATGTCCATCATGAAAATGGCAGGAAACGAGTTCGACTTAGCTCAATGTGGCATGTAGTAACATAATATATATGTCGCATCGGAGAATTCGAGTGAGGTGTTCCTTTGGATGAGTGTTGAGTTGAAAGCTGACGTTGCTTCTGTTTCAGCATGGTACATTGGAATGTTCGATCAGTTTGCTCCTGCCGGGATTAGGCATAGCTGCAACGGTCCTTGATAGTACTCGCGTTAGATTGCATTATGTTGGTTTTGTTCTGCACTTCTCAGATATATAATCATGATGCGTGTGTGGTTATTCCCTCGTTCTACGAGTCCATGATCGCAACTTGTGTAAATGTGCCCACTTCATTGCGCTTTAAGGCAGTTGAAGTTGCTCTACAGAAGGATGACTTGCTTTTGCTTTACAATATTCCACAGAAAGATCATATATCTATGGCAATTTGTCGCACTTTGCAAAAATCAGATTTAAAACCTTGCATGGCATAAATCATAACTTTTTCAAGATTTTTTGAGAGTATACAACAATATTTCCACATATTCAATCAGCTGACACTAGGTTTTCCATGTGATGCAAAATAACGATGGCACAATAACTCATCTTCATTATTGATGAGCACGGATGCAGCACATGGGGCCATTGTTTCTTTCCTTGAGGGCTGGTCCAACCTGTCAAAAACCAACACACGATAGCCATATATATACCCCAGCCTACTGCATGCTCATAACTATACTAGCAGTACTACTTTCATGTTTGTTTGCAAGAATTGCCATGGGTTGGAAGCAGCAGGAAGTTGCATGTAGAAATAAAACATATAACTATACTAGTGGTACTATTTTCATTATTGCAGCAGGAATGTGTGATCGGGATGCGTCTGGGAAATGCAATTCAACTGGCAAGACATCTGTTGCTTGTGTGTTCTGTGATCTCCAGCACATTCGCTTCGATCAGGGTGGCACCGAGAAGGTACAAGTCCCTGAAAAGAACTGGGATGGGCGAACTGTGCAGGAGGACACAACACAAGTGACGCCCAGTCCATATTTTTTCTGAATGTAGATTAACGAGGAGAATTTGGGAAAAGATCGCCCATTGGATTTACTTACTTCTCCAAAACTAATTTATTTACCTATCCATCCAGCAGAAGAACACAAATCTTGAGTATGGACTTGGCATTTCACACATCTTACTATTACTAATTGGAGGCTCCTTTTGAGGGCTCCAGGTGATGCCACCTAGGATCCTAGGTGGACAACCTAAAAAAATAGAGAAATCCTAGAAATTCTCTCAAAAAAACAAAACATCCACCTAGGATCCTATGTGGACACTAATATATTTTATTTAATAATTATCCATTACAACTAATAAATATGAAGTAATCCCTATGTATGTATCTAAACTACCCCTAAATCTGAATCTAGATTATATATTATAAAAAATCTTAAGATGCACCAATATAAAATTCTAAATTACTATTTCTACCATTATTAACATTGTTGCGCCATGAATATGTATGAGAGAAGACACAAGAATACATTTTTATATTATTCATATAGTTTAAACAATAAAAAAACACATACAGAGGTGTGATACTATGTGAAAAATTTGTGACTAAGTAAGAAGTTTGCTACGGTACTCTAAAATAACTATGAGATGGTCACAATGGCCACAATGATATAGCCATCAATTTAATTAGATCAGATGGTCACGATGATATACTAACTCTTAGGGGGTAATAGATTAATTTTTATTTATATGCTTTTCAATTTAAAAAATAAAGAAAATCTGAATGTTTTTTTCTCTATATTAATGATGCTTCATCTTTTTTTCTCTCTACGTGTACATGACATGGCCATTTATTTTCATCCAAAATCTGAACATTTTTATTGTCTACGTGATCGACATGACCACTTTTTGTCTATAATACAAACTGAACTTGAATGTACATGACAAGAAACGTGGAAACAAAAACCAAAATCATGTTGTGCATACATGCATGTATGAGGTTGACGGTAGTTAAGTAGGCGATTAATAAGTGGTTCATATTTTCTAATTGATTTTTCTCAATGTCTATTCATGGTCCATATTTTTTTAAAATCTTACCTCTTAAAGGTAAAGAGGTGTATCGTAGAAAGCCCCCCCTAAACTGAATATAGAATATATATTATAAAAAATCATAAGATGCACCAATATAAAATTCTAAATTACTATTTCTATTATTATTAATATTATTGTGTCATATTAGTGTATGAGAGAAGACATAAGGATAAATTTTTATATTGTTCACATAGCTCAAACAATAACAACACATATGGAGGTGTGATGTTATGTGAAAAAAATATGACTAAGTAAACATATTGTAATTAGATAATAATAATAACTATGTATCTTTAGAGTATGGTGTTTGAAATATTTAATAGATGAAAGATAGAGTGCTATAGATAATTATAATTATTAGCTATAATTTTTTATTTTTATATTAATTCTAATTAGCCCGTGCGGCAGCACGGGTTGATAGGCTAGTTGTATTAATCTAGAGGTCGTATAGGTAGTATTGTAAGAGCTCATCTAATCATGTAACTGTTTTTGTTGGGTAAAAGGATAGACTTTGGTCACCTGAACTTCAGTGCAGCACATTATACTAGAAATTGTAATTGAATTATCCACAATTATTGTTTACACAGCGTAAGCTAAAAAAAAATTCAAACCGTTAGGAGAAAAGTTTTAGAAATACTGTCGTACATGTATTTTCATAGGTATAAGAACAAAATTACCCACCTTATTATTTCACATTAAAAGGATTGTAGAGTCCCAATGCAACGATGTCATTTCAAACCATAAGTCAAATTTGATGGCCTCCAGTCTTGTTCATTAGTACTAATAGTACTAGGCCTCGCGTTGACGACATGCACATGTCAAGAAAACTCCACGTCATCGTCATCCATGGCCAAACGGCATGGGTTCAGCAGCGTCGGAGACCAGATCAGGATGCGCAGCGCATGAAGCCATGTCTCATGGAAAATAGAAGTGGTACGTTACGTGTGATCCTGGAGCGCTGCCCAGCTGATGGATGCAGAAACGACATAGCTTTGTCTCTGTGGTGTACCAGTAATTATAGATCCGAGCAGCCAGGTTTAGAGTGGGGTTCAGACTTCAGAGGTTCAGTGCCCTGCGGAAAACGTGGCCTTCTTTTTTTTGTGAACCATTAATTCGGTGACACGTACCCTTGATGCACTTTGCCTTTCTTCTCCAGCTCAGGCTGTGCTACCCTGAATGGTGAAGAAATTAAACTGGAGTGAAGTGAAAGGTATGTAGTACACTTCTGTTAATTATGGAAATTATATCTCATGTTCAGTATTCATGAATATTGGCACATACCTTACTCTACTCTCTGACAGACCCTCCTGATCTGTTCACAAATAAGAGCCCCAACTCGCAGCACGACTTGACGAAGCTAGGTTTCTCGACCGAACATGCAGCTGGTTGACATGTAGTCCAAGAGACCAATATAATAGTCCCACGACCTTGACAATCATATACACAATATTGTTTGGGGTCTGTCTATTGATAAGGTGACTTAAATTCTGCTTCTGTGTAAGTCACTGTGTTATTGTATAGGTGACTTACATTTACATATCTGTAAGTCACTGTCTTTTGGGGTGTCTTTTTGGGTGACTTACAGTTTGTTAGATGTAAGTCACTGTGTATAGAAATAGTAAGGCAAAATTCGAATTCTACATCTCGCGGTTGAAGCAAGCAGGTCCGTTTGAATTGTTGCCGACCAGGCAACATTGAGCCCAACAGGAGGAGGCCCAACAATCTATAGCTGCTTGCTATTATAACTGTGGGCTTTTGTCCTTGTCCTGTGGGCTTTTGTCCTTCCGTATTGTGGGCTCCTGTTTTTTTGGGCCTGCACACAGAGCCAACAAAAAATCAATGGAAATAAAGAAAAAAAAGCCCAACACGGTAGTAGGTGAAAAAAGGGCGGCAAAAGGCACAGCCAACAACCGCCAAAAAAACATAAGGAGGGACCCCATCAGCAACCCTATCCCAGAAGCAACCCCCCTCCCCAAAAGCAAACAAAGAACCCACGGCCTGCCGCCAGCAGCCATGGAAGAAGAAACTATTCCAAAGAGCAACAGGAGGAAGAGGATGGAGCAGATCTGGGACAAGTCAGATGGGGAAACAAGAATTGTACCTGAGGTAAAGTGTCAATCCCCTTTCTCTGACATGTTTTCTCACACGTGAGCCCTTGGACCACCAATCTGCTTGAGGCACCAATCTAGAAACATTAGATTGGATCTGTGGAAAATAGATGCAAAACATTAGTGGTTTAGAAGGAAATACACCTCTGAATTAGTGGCTGTTCTAGGTACATGATACTTACTAAATAATAGAATTACAGCATCACTTGGTTGTGTAATTCCCTAGATTTGGACTGTAAGACTCCATACTGTTCCCATCACAGTCATAGAGCTGGTTATTATCCTAATAGATGAAACTAAGACTCTGCAGTGTATTCAAAGAATGGAAGACAGAAACATGCAAGGAAGACAAGCAGTTTCAGAGGTAAGCAGAGGAGGAATACCTGAGGTAACATTTGAATACATCTTCTCTTGCTGTTGTGGAGATTTGATTGGTCAATCTTTTGATTGGGCAGCCTCAGATTAACAAATGAAAGTAATGTACGCAGTCAGTTATTATTGTTGTACATGTGAAGGATATTAAAGTACCTAGAAAAAACTTGATTACCATAATGCTTATGGTTTGTAAAACTAGAACTACTCCATCATTCATGACAGTAATTTACTAGTTTGTAACTTTAAAAATGATGCAGGGGTTCAATTTTGATAACACAAGCCTTGACAACAATGCTATGGAGACTATGATGGCTAGCATTATTTATAATAACAGTGACAAGCAGGTTATGGAGAGCTGGAACAATATACAATTTGAAAAGCTATTACAGAATGATATCCACTTTGAAGACATGGTGAGCAAGTGAAGAACAACAGCTGTATTATTTCAAATCATCTGGATGAAATTATGTTTGTTTTTAAATTCAATTCATGTACAGGGGATGAAATCTTCATTCGAACAAATAAGTTACAATCAGTTTGATGGGATGCAGCATCGACCAGAGACATCTCCATTATGCGATGAACAGAATCTTGTTTCACAAGAAGAGAGCAACTGCTACATGTCGGATAGAGCAGAGATGCGTCTAGCTTATGAGGTAATCAAACCATGTTTGACAAAGAATAAATTAAGCATCTAACTTTAATGGAATAGTGCTGCATATGATGGTCATACACATTACTAATTCAGTATTGTAACTATGATGCAATGTTTAACATAGGCCCCAATGGGTTTCTTCACCAGCATGCTATGCAGCCAAGATGGGGTGGATGACTTCTTTGGTACTAGCTTTGAGGTAATTTAAAGCTAGAATTACGCACCAATGCAGCACTGTCTTTTCTCATTTTTCGGATGTAATTTCCTTGTTGCAGTCAGTGATTACATTGATGTAATTTGTGTGCTAACCTTCTGATTGCAGCATGATTTGCATGTGACGACGAGTAGGACAGCTGAAGCAGAACTTGTGCCGCTAGTATGTGACAGACATCTGTTGACAACAACATATTCCAATGAGCAACTTCAAATGAGTGACAAGTCACATGAAGATGCATATGTATCAATTGAAGAGCAGAGCTTGGCTGAATTTGAAAACAACAACACATCAGCAGCAGTAAAAGGAACTGGCGTACCACAAAGTGGGGTGGATAAAATCATCAGTTTTGCAGGGACAACAACAGCAGAGAAGCACATTGAAAACAGTCAAGAAATCTTTGAAATGTTCAACCACAGCCAGAATATGGCATGCTTTGAGATGAACATTACAACAGCAACAAACGTAGGGCAAGGCCAGGAGAATGTAGTGGGAGAAGAAGAAATTGAATTGTTTGAGCACAATTACGGTTTGACAAGAGAGCTGACACCACCACCAGCAGTAGCAGGAGAAGAGCTTGATGATGACATCACCGAAGAGGACATAGAAGTGTTTAAGCAGAATGATAGTTTCGAGGAAGCCTTCTCTTTAAGTCAGGATGACGAGTCTCAGCATGTTCCAAAGATTGACATGCAGTTTGAAACAGCTGAAGACGCACACAAATTCTACAACCAGTATGCGTTCATAGTTGGCTTTTCAGTGGTCAAGTGTGGGAACTACCACTCTAGAGAAAAAGAGACTATGGGTATGGTGACAAGAATGACATTCAAGTGTAACAAGAGGGGGAAATCTATCGAGGAACAACCAAGCTGTGAGCAGCAAACAACAGGTTGTGCTGTCCAGGTTAGCAGCCTAGCAAAACAGAGAAAGAAGTACCCTATATTGACAGATGAAGCTCAACCAATACCTGCAGCCAGCACACGCAGGACAAAGGTCATCAACAAGACAAATTGTCAGGCTGAGATGGTGATAACGCTGGTGAAGGGGCGTTGGACAGTTACTCGACTAAATCTTGATCACAACCATGTGTTGCTACCTACAGAACTAACTAAGCTACTGAGATCGCACAGATTCTTCTCAGATGATGAAAAGGCTATTATCAGGTCTTTAGTGAAGGTGAATGTGCCAAACAGAAAAATCCTAGCATTCCTATCATCGCTGAGAGGAGGAGAAGAATTCAGCAGTGTTGTTAAGACCGACATAAGCAACTACAGGACCAAGATACAGAGGGAAACAGGATGCAATGATATGACGCTAGTGGTTCAATTCCTAAAGGACAAGCAAGCACAAGACCCACTTTTTTTCTTTAGCTTCGATGCGGATGAACAAAACAAAGTAAGAAACATCTTTTGGTCATATGGAAAGAGCAGAGTGGCATATGAGCACTATGGTGATGTTGTCAGTTTTGATACAACATATGAAACAAACAGGTACAAGCTCAGATTTGCACCCTTTGTCGGCATAAATGGACATGGAGACAACTTGCTCTTTGCTGGAGCGCTACTGAGTGACGAAACCATTCCAACCTTCAGATGGCTCGTCCGTACATTCAGAAGCTGCATGGGTGGGAAGGCCCCAAAGTCAATAATTACGGATCAAGATGCCGCAATGAGAGGTGCAATTGAACTAGAGTTTCCAGAGACAATTCACAGAAATTGTCTATTCCATATTGTGTCAAAGGCTGAAATGTATTGTGGACCAGCCTTCAACAAGATACCAGATTTTGGTAGAGATTTCTATGATATCATCTACAACTCATTGACAACACAAGAGTTTGAGACACTATGGAAACACATGGTTGAGAAGCACAAGGTGCATAATCTAAGATTCCTACAGATCATGTTTGACAACCGAGCTAGATTTGTGCCTGTCTACTTCAAGGACAACTTCTTCCCATTCATTTGTTCTACTTCTAGAAGCGAGGGGATGAACGCTATATTCAAGGACAACATTGGTCCAACAAGTAGTGTGCTGCTGCTTCTACAGGAGTTTGACACGCAAATAAAGAATATAGACGAGAGAGGAAATCTAAAGGACAAGAACAAAGCACATTCTATGGCTCGGTTACATTCAAGATATAATTTCGAGAGGCAGGCAAGGGATCTATACAACACTCAGATTTTCTTTAGATTTCAGCAGATTGTGAAAGCAATTGGTATGTACCAGGTAGAGGAACATCAAAAGGACAAAGCATACATGGTGTTCAAGTCTGAAGAGCATGCTGTCAATGAAATCAGACCAAGGAAGTACCATGTCCTAGTTAATCTACAACAGGAAAACTACATATGCATCTGTGCAAGGTTCCAGAAAGATGGGCTTCTCTGTGCTCATATTCTGAGGACCCTCGTACAGCTGAACAGGTACACGTTGGCAGAAAAATATTTCATTGACAGATGGAGGCCAGTTGAGAAAACGAATATCAGAGATGCATCTACAAAAGTTCCACACAACCTAAGAGGTGGCAGCAACATGCTGAGGCATAACTTACTTTCAAGAAAGTTTGTTGAGGTGGTGTCAGATGGGTGCTTAAACTTGGACAGGTGCAACCACATGCTGAAAGGTCTTGATAAGCTGCATGATGAGATTAAGAAAATTCCAGTGAGAAACCAGTCCAGAAGCAACAATGATGTAGCAGAAGAGGACTACAATGCAGAACAGAATAGTGCTAGCCATGGCGAAACAGCAAAGAATGAAAGACAGCAGTTGAATGGTGATGGCAATAACACAAGTGAACTTGCATCAACACAAAATACGGACCATAGCAGCGTGATTCAACTGGATTCACTCAAGAATCCTGATTTGGTTCAAGCAAAAGGAAGACCCAGAACAAAGGTGGGAAATAGCAAACGTTGGAAACCAATTGCTGAAATAGTAAGGACAAAAAAACAGATAACTTGCAGCCGGTGTGGTGCACATGACCATAACATAGCTACATGTACTGCTGAAATACCAGATGCTGCAGGATTACCAGCAAAGAAGAAAGTAACACCTAAAAGGAAAATAGGTACGAAGGCAAAAAGCGAAAGACATTAAAAAAGACACTAAAAATTACTATGTTAACTTTAAGTAGCCGATGTTGCAGGTCAGGGAGGAGGACGAGTTGCTGCTCAACAGAACAAAACAATAAAAAAACAGAAACAAGATGAAGAAGGCACAACAGGCATAGGTATATGGCCTAAAAATTACTATGTTTTATTCCATGTTCATATTTGTTATATGATTTTTTTTTATGTTTGTCCACAGGTACAGGGCAACACAGCGCAGTCAATTCAAGACAATTGGTGGCAACACAGCACCGTCGTCCAAACTGACCAAAGAAAGCAGACAGGATCATAACTTGCACTAGAGTTTTAGGGTGTGATGATCATATTTTTAGTGCAGATCGTAACATATTCAGCATATTAAGTTAAAAGTATTTTGTGCTGGAGAAGTTGTATGGTGCCTAATTGTCATTGCATATGCATTTTAAATATTTCTTGACTGTTTGCAATGCTTTAGAAATTGAAATCAAATTACACAAGAGAATAAAGAAAATTATAGTAAACCATGTGACTGTAAAAATAAGGAGCTAATAACACGGTGCGACCGTGCCGTGCCGTGGGGCCTGCTAGCGAGCCACGGTTTGCATGGCCACCTATACAAACTACTACGTTTATCGGATGAAACTTGCTGGGCTATAATAAAACAAAAAAGTGACTTTGAAGCTAGAGAGGATAAAGAATATCTGGAGCAGATTGGGAGGGATATTGCAATGAAGTGTGGTGGTGTTGCTTTAGCTGCTCAAGCACTTGGATACATGTTGAAACCTCTTACTTTTGGCGAATGGGAGTCAGTGAGAAACAGTGATATCTGGAATGCATCTACTTCAGAACAAGAATCATTGCCACACCATAATGTGCTTGCATGCTTGCTGTTAAGCTACAGAAGTATGCCACCACCACTGAAGTTATGTTTTGCCTACTGTGCATTCTTCCCAAAAGGTTACAAGTTAGAAAAAAATGATCTAATTTACCAATGGATTGGTCATGGTTTTATTGCAGCATCTAGCATATTCTCAACTAGACAGTATGGTGAGAACTATGCTAAGCAACTTCTTGGAATGTCATTCCTGCAACATTCAAAGTCAGCTTCTGTAAGTTACTAACACACCCCTTCAGCCCAATACTTTATTTTTTGTTCAATCAATTTTACCACAACTCTTCTAATGCAATTTTTCTTAATGCTCCACTTCATGGACAAAGGCATGTGTAACCATCCCCATTCTTTTTTGTAAGAGAAATGGTTCGCACATGAGTTGTTTAAGACAAAATCCCCCTATCAACATGTTATAAGCCTCATGTGATCATCACACTACAGAAATAAGCCCCATGTCATCATCACACTACAAAAATAAGCCTGTCATCACACTACACTTCATTTCAATGGTAACATGTTATAAGCCTCGTGTCATCATCATACTACAGAAATAAGCCTATGGCACACAAAGCTTCTAAAGCCTCCATAGGCCATGCACAAATAATAATGCAGAAATATAGATAAGAAAAAATCCTTTTAAAATCATGACACCCTGCCTTCTCACTTGTCAAGCATACACTATATTTTACAGTTGAAAAAGAGCAAATTATAATCCTAAATGAGGGTGTAATTATAGCATAAGTTACTTGTAAATTTCTAGCCATTTGTCAAGAGTGCTAATTAAACAAAAATAAAGTGACCAATCAGCAACCACATATAAGAATACATGTAAAGGAGCTCCATACAGCAATACAAATTTTACCTATGACACAGACAAATAAGACATTTACTTGAAAATCAAAGTCATCTTTGATCAAATTAGCGCTCGGTGAAACTTTCATGACAAAATATAGGAACATAAAATTCTTAACTTAAAGAAGATCAAAGACATACATTATACAAATAAACATATGGACAATTTGTATTTAATCAAGTGTACCTCTTCTCAATGCACTTGTCTATATAAAATCTGGTGTAGCTCTTCTCAATGCACTTGTTAAAACATATATGTGTAACGCTGCAAATAGTGAAACATGGGACATCAGATAAACTAGTAGACAAAGACATCCACAAAGCTAAGTACAATATTGCTACAATTACTTTCATAATGTTTTGATTTCAAGGAAAAAAGATTTCAAGGGCTGTCATCTAGATTCATGGACAGATCTGGTCCCATGACAAAAAAAAAAGAATACATAAGGCAGAAGAAACGAATTCAGTGGTACAAGAAGGAAACTGAACTTCAGGATCAGTACACACAAAGCTAAAACTACAGACACAGAGAAGAAAAAAAAATCATTCTAAAAAAAGCTTGACCCTCTGCCTGCTCACATGTATAGTGTACAATATATCATATTTTACAGCTAAAAACTAGAAAATCACAGTATTAAATGAGAGTATAATTCTAGAATAAGTTACTTATGTACAATATATCATAACCCAAAGTATGTTCATATAACATTAAATGGCATACTAACAACACTGACATGTTCAGCTAATTACCTGATCGACTGCTAACTGAACTAAAATAGAACGAGACACAATAGGTCGTGCATGATGCTGATTAGGTACACGCAACAAAGAAGAACCACCATGTATGCAGAACTAAGCCCTACGCGGTAGCAAGGAGATGTTGGATAATCAGATGCTGCAGAAACCTCAACTTGGCAGCCACCAAGACATTAACAGAGAACATTTCTATACTCAGTCGCACCAATCAACATTTCTATACTTAAAAAAGCTACTTTTTTTTAGAACAAGCTCCTAGCGAGAACTGATAGTAGCAGCACACAAAACATCAAAACAAAACATCAAACGAAAACGAGCAGATCTGGGTACGAACCTTAGGAACAGGATGCACTAAACCACAGGTCCTCCTATTGAAACCATACCAAATCAAAGGAAATCACCTCAGTCTACTTCAAAACCACAGATCCACGAATACCCTAACACATCAAAATGCACGAACAACAAATCCACTCATAGGGAGACGAAGAGTCTAACCTTCATTCAAGCAGCACCGAACACCTCGAATCGTCGAAAACATGAAGCGTGTCCAAACCCTAACACAGAACAAAAGTCACTGAATAAACCTAAAACAAGCCAACACGAGATGGAGGGAACAAGGAGGAGAAGGGATGGAACCCACCATCGACGCCGCCGGTGACCCGCCGTCGAGATCTCGCCGAGAATGGGATGGGGGAGCGGAATCGCCTCGGCAACACCGAGAGCACGGCAGGCGAGACGGAAAAGAGGAGAGATGAGAGACGAGTGGAAGTGGGGCGGACGGCAGTCGGCAGCGCACAAACAGAAGAGATCGGGCCCGAAACATGCGTCCAGTGCGTAGTTCCTGTCGCACACGTCCAGAAGAGATCGGACGGCCACGGATGTCGACTTACAGGTGGACAGGATTTCAATCACCTTACGAATAACAAATCTGTATTGTTTTAGATAAAGGAAAGAATCCGGCCTCTGTAAGGGTACACAACCCATCATATACACAATATGGCCAAGACGATAGCCACGCACGTACGCAACAACGCAACAACGATCGGATTGGGAACTATCAGGAAATGAGATTTGAATTTGAAACTTAACATTTGCTCGATGAGTATAAATCCACTGCAAACGTCTCATCTCGCGGAGGCACCAAGCAAGAACCAGCTCTTGTTGCTTATGCTAACTTGGAGTCGCTAATCCTGACCCGGGTGAACAGGTTATATATAACAGAGACCTAACCATTTTTTTTCAATTTACGAGTCCTTGAACATAGAACTATATATGCATATGTCTAGATGGACATCTTTTTCTTTCTCTAGTGCGAATGTGTCACATGGACGAATTGTGTGGTCCAGAATTTTTCTAAAAAATTCTTTACGTGTACAGCATGTTAACTATACATGCATATAAATCGAACAATAATTAATGCAAATATTTTCCTCAAAATGTTCATATAGCTAAGAATAAGATAGTTGTGCAAACAATGTCTATTACGTGAACTTTACAAAAGTCAGATTAAACAATCCTTGTACAGCATATACATGCCTGCTCTTTTTCGTTTTGAAATTTCTCCCAATTCCACATCAAGATTCCAATTTCCGTATATAAACCTCTTCACCTGACGGCTGACGCCAGGGTCAATCGTTTTTGTTCATGTGATGCCAAGATAACAATGAAGCAATAACTCATCATCTTTATTATTGATGAGCACAGATGTGATCACCTGGGGTCACTGACTTGAGACTTGGGAGTAACTAGTAAGTCATATATATTGCTCATATATATAGCCTTTCTGGCTGCATGCTCAACACTACGGTATCTAATAGTACTACTTTAATGTTTGTTTACACGAATTGCCATGGGCTGGAAGCAAGAAGTTGAAAACATACAAGGAACGAACTATGTATCCATGATTGGGACGCATCAAGGAACTGCAATTCAACTAGTAATATCCATCGATCAGCTGCACCAGAGTGCCTCGTGTGTTCTATCCCATTGAGTGAGGCGCGTGTTCTGTCGCACTGCTGCACGAAGTTGGCAACAGATGCTGCATGCTTTGGAGTAGCCGAGGAAGCTGCGAGTAGCCCACGAAAGGTTCAAGCACAAGGTGAACGGTAAGGATGATCTCATACGGGTCGATCACCCTTTGCGGCGTCATGAGGACCTTACATAACAAGGAGCTCGGAGCCAGCAGTGTGCACAACGTGGCCAACCTTGCTACGTTGACTAGCTAAGGCAAACCGAGTCATGAAGACTTGGGAGGATGTTGATTCCCTCTGCCATGAGGAAATCCAGTGCAACTCGCTTCCATCTGACTCCCAGTATGCTGTATAGAAGAAGAGTGTCTCAAGATCTACACAATGAAATTAAAGCTCCATGGCTGTCCACATAGCTGCATTGATTTTGCCCTTTCGTCTCAAGTTGTATTGATATAGTTCTCTTGTGCAATCAATCAAGTCTATGGAGACATGGACGCACGCTCCGATCCATCTCTGGTCTTGCCTACCACTAAAGGGACAATAACTGTAAATGAGCTGACTGTGCTAGCTTGGAGTCTCTGATACTGACTCGATGGGGTGAACAGGTTCCATAACAAAAAGAGAACTAACCGTTTTTGTCAATTTGTGAAGTCCATGAACATACAACTACGGTATGTCTAGATGGACATCGTCTTTTTCTTTCTCTAGCACTATTGTACTAGAATTTGTAGCCCAATTATTCGGAAATGTTACAGTGTAAGCTGAAATATTCCAAACCACCAGGTGAAAAGTTCTAAAATATTGTCATATATGTATTTTCCTAGTAAATTTGAGCAACAGTTCAATTTAAGAAAAAAATAATTCACTTTTTCATTAGTTCATACCTAAAGGGACTAAGTTGTAGATTTTGCCAACAATGTCCCTCTTTCAAACCGTTAGTCAATCCTGATGGTCTCCAATCTTGTCCACTAGCAGCAGGCCTCGCGTTGAGTAATAAGCATCCATTTTTTCCATTTAGCTTGGATAATAAATTGGGAGCACACAACAAATGTGATTTGACGTAATACTTTAGAAAATAAGATGTACTTTAAAAATATTGAGGATTTTTAAAATTCCTCAAAAATATTTCATTTTATTTTCCTCAAATCTGAGTGTTGTAAGGTATTTAGCTCAGATCATGGAGTCAGATAGCTCATAAAAAGATATAATATATATTCAGATGAGACCAGAGGTAGTTCTTTTTTTTTTGAAGACAGCTTGGACCATAGAAGGAGTAAAGATGGTTAGGCCCTGTTTGGCAGCGATTATATACAACAACTTCTGCTAGAAAATTGCCAAACACCCATTTTAGAAAATAACTTCTACATACAAGAATCAGAGAATCCGTTTTGGTTTTGAACGTAGAAGCACAAGCTGAGAAAATGAGCTTTCCGCCGATTCCACCTGCGTCCCTCACTCCCTTGGTCCCACAAAAATAAACTACTCCGCATCCTTGGCTCGCATCCAGAGCAAGGGCAACCTTTTTGCCCATTCCTCCCAACAGATGGGTCTCACCCTGTGTACTTGAACTCATGTTTAGAAAAATCCATAGTATACAAATAGAGTGTCCAAATTACGAACAGATTACACCATTATGATAGTTGCGATGAGATTTTCTAAACTAAACCATAGTTGACTATATTTTGTAAAAAGTAAAAAATATTAAATTAATAGTCTATTTAATATTTAATTTATATTATGTAATTATTTTCACTTCAATATTGTATACATGGTGTGGACAAACTAGAGTTCAACTTTACATATATAGTTCATTTGACATGCATAATCATGTTTTAGAAATTTAGGATAAGCTGTTTTGCCAAACGGACTAACGGGATAAGATATTTGACAGATGATCCGGAATAAGCCAGAGAAGCTATTTGGCCTCAAAATCCACTGCAATAGCTGTTTTTTTTTTTTGCATTATCTAAAGCTCTGCCAAACAAACCCTTAATATAGTGGCATGCACGTACAGTCACACCTCCCAATCATTCCTGTCCCACAAAGGCACCGACTAAGCGAGAGTCAGTTCGTATGAATTACAGAAGCAGTCCCCAGTCTCATTCCATTTTATTTTTCGATCCAGGGAATTTCATTAGAAGCTAAAAAGGTCATTACAAACGAGTAAATGCGGTAACTCTTAGGCAACTTCATTCTGCTCTCTGGTAAGTGGTGACCCTGATGAAGACAGGCACCCACAACTTGTGATTTGATATGAGGCACGTATTTTGTTTCTGTTCTCAGAAAGAGTTGTCCTTTGGGAGTATATATATCTTTATGGTGCTCGCTTCATCAAGAATACAGTAGTAGGTAGCACATAAGCGCTTGGTACTTTCCATAATGACCTGGCAATAAAATTCAGATGCAGTGTCAGCTGGTGGTGCCCAGGCATGCATACAAAAGCCCAATGGTCAAAATCCTGGTATCAATCCTCCTCCATGTGCAGTCCTTCCATATAATAAGAGCAGAATTTGCAGCTAGCTGGGTACAAGATAGTCCTTCACTTTGTGGGTGATGGTGCTAGGCTGGTAGCCTGGTAGCTAGATTGACAAACTATGGGATTGGGAGACATCACGGAATGGCCCTCCAAGATCTTGGTGACTTTCGGTGATCCTTATCTATACCCGAGCAAGGTCATAGAACCTCCAAGCATAGTCACCAAACCTGTAGAACCAGCTCATGCATCTTCACAAGCAAAGCGGCTATGGCAATCAGGCAAAAAGGCAGGAGGCATCGTGTTCTCATTGGCACATGGTACCAGTTAGTGGAATCAGGGATCAAATATGTGTCGTGGACCTAGACGCAGCGGAGAAGGCTGCTAGTTCTGAAGATTGCCCTGATGTTATTGATGATGCAACTAAGGAGGGAAGATTAGGAGAAGCATTTAAACGGCAGGCCCGAACGTGTTCACAAGCCGAACCTTCATTATCTCGGCCGGAGTTGGCGGTCGAAGTGAAACGACCCAGAGAAGGGGAGAACTCGCTTCCATAAGAGAAGAAGACGTGGAGAAGAAAAAGGTAGGAAGAAGTAGAACTACGATGGCCGGCTGCGTCCGGAGAAGGGGCTTGATCTGCGGATCTTGCATGTATCTTGAGAGACTCCATGATCCTTGAGAGATTTCTGTAACTTACATCGTTGAATACTGAAAAATTGAGAGAGACACTACGCCAATATCTAGTTCGTGACAATGTGTCTGAGAGTACAAGAAAGATGCTTGCTGCTGCTGCGTGCATGGTTGCATCAGAGTTGATGATTGAGTGCGGTGATCCACAAGTTGTTGTGGCTATCTCGCTGCGCATACAAATTTCTCCCATCAGGGGATCAGATGCAACTGTTCTAAATATGGCCTTTGGTTAAAATGTTGCATAGTTCTGGCTTCACACTTTTGCTTCTCACCATGGGTTGACATTCCCCTCTTTTAGAAGTCCATGATATTTTTCTGAAGCAAACAAGCATGAGCACTGCCCAGTCGGGTTTTAGTGGGGAAAGATCTTAGATCATGATCAAATTCGAGATGACTTTCTTGGTCTGAAAATTCCTCAAAAACTTAATATAGCCAGGTATATTAAGCCTAAATGAAGAGATGCACACACCTAATTACACAGATGATCCAGTGGTGTATGATGTAATTTTAGGCTTAATTGAATTGTCTTGTGGATTAACCTCCATATGTGTAATCTATAATACTATCTAGGTGGGACCCACATGAGTCCACACACTATTTTTTGTGAGACCCACGTTGGCTGGAGCTGTACATTTTTAGGTGGACCCATATGGTACCTGCATACTATTTTGGGTGGGACCCATGGTCCTGTTACGTTCTTATGTGATAGCTATAATACATTTTGTCTATGATAGCTCTAATAGTATTTTTTATTTTGCTTTTAGTTCATAAATTCAAAAAAATAAAATTGAATTATTCATTCATTACTAATATTATCTTTTCCTTCATCACAATAAAAAACCAGTGAATCATAGACCCGTATTTTGTATTCCATCCTTATTTGAAGTTAACATCTTCTACTAGTAGATAGACCCGTATCGTGCATCGACCTGCCTAGTTAGTTTCAAAATTAACTCATATTAGTCCCTGGATACAAACACCCCCTAAATGAAGAGAATAAGTGGCCATAAATTTGCTTTGGCCACATGCATATGCATGTACCAGTACCACCAAGGGCATCTCACTTCTATTTTCATGGTAGGTGTCCCCGTTAATGATGGAATACGAACGTTCAGTACTAGTAACGGCCCATGCGTATTCCCAAAAAAAAAAAAAAAAAAGTAACGGCCCATGCGGTCCATATATATACTCCCTTGCCTTGAGGGTGCTAGTGCTATAGCTAGGTTCTCTCGACCAATGCTATTGCCAAGCAGTGATATATAGAGTCAAGGCCACCGACCACAACAAAATAAATGGGTTTGGGAAGCAGGAGGAATGAGATTTCAGCGCGTAGAGTAATTAGTGTGGGTCAAAATGGCTGGAAATGAGCCCGCAGGCATGAGCTCAGGATTACATGTAGACAAATCAAATGCGCCGTGGATCTGCAAAGAGCTTGACTGCATACAAAATGCATTTCCTAGTGCATTTGAACTACAGTTCATAGTAGGAGCAAATTGAATGCATCTTTTTATTCACACACAAAGGGTGGTTGATGAGCTGGTGTCTGTAGAGTACTCCGTCAGTATCCTTGCAAACTAACTGCCAGTCAAACTTGATGGTCACCTATTTTGTTCATAAGCATTTGGCCTCACGTTGACTAAGCATCCACTTTGGCCATTTAGCTTGGAGAAAAACAGCAGGAACATCTGCAAGGAAAAGCTGGGATTTCAAGTGGCCAGCATTCCGTGAAAAATATTACCACGCGTGGAGCCACCTTTCAGTGAAGATCAGTAACAGAAAAAAATGGGAACAAACCTTTGATCAATGAAACTGAAGATCATATCAGTGAAAGAAAAAAAATACTGGAATCTCCTGTCAGTGCATCACTCTTGTCCATGTGTCCCGTTAACTATAGGAATCAACGTTTTCAGAATTTTTATTCACGGCCCATGTGTTCCATCCTATCCTCCTCCATCTGCAGTCCAGATATAAGGAGGCAGAGGTCACCCACGGTTGACAGGACAACAAACTTTGGAGGATTTTTGCTCTGAATTCACTAGCATATTTCAACATTGGCCAACTAACATTTGCAACACCTTGCTCCTCCTAGCACTATGGGTGGCCTCGAAGCACTGTAACAGAATGATTTTTTTTGGAATAGATATGCCGCATCTTGACATTGTTGCCATGCTCAGTTCTCATCTTCGCTTGTGGGCGGTGCGTGCTCCCAAAAAGACTTGTGTAGATGATTTGGTTCTTGGGTGCTCAAATCAACTAGATGTAATCCACTGATGTTTGCTCTATGTATTTTCTGTCTTTTTCTTAATTTCTTCTTACAGATCTCTGTAAAATTGTACTGGTCCTTCTTTTTTGGATGAGAAATAAAGTTTCAGGTGATTAATCCCCACCATAGTTTCCCTCAAAAAAAAAAGAGGCAGAGGTCGCTCGCATCGTCGGTACGCATAGATTAATATTCGCCGCCGCATATGGGTTAATGTATCCGGATGAGAGTGCGAGAGTTACCGCGACATCATCTCTTTGAGCCATGCCCCGTTATACAATTTACTTGCGTGCCCTGCAAATTTCTAAGAAAAAATTATACACGTACATACAACATGTTATCGATGCATACGCATTTAATAATAATTATGTGCAGACTTAATAATGTCTAACCATTATTTTGTTTCCACATCAGATGCTACATACCTCTTACTTTAATACTCCATATAGCATCTGGATTGAGTTTTTTTTTTTGTGATTTTCATAAACGACACCGAATGCTATATGGGAGTGAATTATTTCTTCTATGTGATGTCAAGAAAATAAAAGCACAATGACTCGGATCTTCATTAGTCATTACTGGTGATCGCAGATGTCCTGATGGGTACTTGTGAGTATACTCAGACGAGTGCAGTTAATGCTCAACAACGGCAGCTAACCCATGGTTAGTACAATTAACCATGCTCGCGGTCCATATATTGAGGTCTTTAGCGCTAGCTTGGGTGACCAATACCACTCCCGATGCAAGCATGCATGCATATATGGGATTGAGAAACATCAGGGAACAGGATTTCAGCTTGGAGGGAAAATGTTGTGGGCCGTGGATACATAGACAAACAGTAAACTTAATGTCTTGCACAGGCGCTCAACCATAGCCCGCTACCTCATCATGCTACTTGACAATGCTGCCATGGTGATCATCGGGCAAAAACAGCAGGAAACTGTCAGGAAGTAAAGCATCAAGGAGGAACAGAAGTGAAGGAGAACAAGATGCCAGTGAAGGTATCAGTCGTGAAGAGGAACGATAAGAACATATATTGAGGCTTTTTAGTGCTAGCTTTGATGATCAATGCCCCATGATCAACTCGCGAAACATCTAATGGCTACAATTTTATTTTTTCACACTTGTATGCATAGGTCATGTGTCATGCGAACCCTCCTAACTACTACACTACACACTCTCGCTTGTGAGGAAAGAACGTATATTATTTTTTAATTAATTCTTTTGGATGTTATATGTAATATTTATATATTTAAATAATGTCAAATAAAAAAATCAACTGCAAAATTCTAGATCTCGTCGGGTATTACTATTTTGGTGTCGATTCTAATTATTTTGAGGTTGTTTGATAGGCATGAGACAATATTTTAAATATTTAGACATTTAAATAATTTTAAATGAAAACTCATTTGGTGTCGTAGATCTTATCAAGTAAAGTATTGAACTACAAATAAACTCCAATAGTACTCTACAAGCAAAGCAGCCATGCACAGCATGACCACCAGGCAAAACAACAGAGCTCATTAACTCGAGATGCCACACGGACATGATATGCATGGGTCGCTGATATTAACAGTGGAGTGAAGTGACTACCAATCACCAGTGACACCAGGACGAGTGCAGTTAATGCTCAACAATGGCAGCTAATCCATGTTTAGTACAACTAACCATGCATGCGGTCCTTACATACTCCCACACCCTTGAGGCTTTTAGTGCTAGCTTGGGTGATCAATATACCACTACTGCCAAGTACTTGTGCATGCATATATGTAGTGGCCACACGGACCACAACAAGAAAATGGGATTGAGAAACATCAGGGGACAGGATTTCAGCCCTGAAGGGAAAAGTAGTGGGCTGTGTGCATACGCACACGAACAGAGTAACCTTAATATCTCGCACAGATACTGAACCTGCAGAACCCGCTACCTCATCATGCTACTTGGCCTTCTTTGGTGACATGGTCATCACGAAAAAACAGCAGGAAACGAGAACGCATGAGTTCAGGACCGGATACCACCTTGACCTGACATCTGAGAATCAAACTCGTGTATGCGCGGTCCTTCATGTGTGAGTTTTCCGAGTGTGCTTTGTGTGTGCTTTAAGGCAAGATTTAAAAGCATTGTAGAAATAAAATGACTTGCCTGCTCTGAATTCCTGAGAACGTTCTTAGTATATGCAGCTATGGTGGAATAATTTGCTCAAACAACATGTGCACTTTGAAAAAAAAAGAAGGAAAAAGAACAAAAGAAAAAGAAAAGAAGATAGAAACATTGCCCGATGTAAATGCATGATTTTCCCGTGATGTTCCTGGAGTCAATGCGGCAAATCATTTTTTTCCTAGGACGCCAAGGTAACAATGCAATGAGCAATAACTCATTTTCATTAATGATGATCACATAAACGCGAGAGCATGGGACGCCAATGTAACTCATTTTCCCTTGAGGGGATGCAGGACCTAGCCGGATGAATACTGAGTAATGAAAATGGAATCGAGCTCGTGCGATCTAATCACGTAGTTAATTGTGTCGGCTAACAGGACAGATATTGGTCATCTGAACTTCTCAATGCAGCGTATATATATGTACCTGAAATGGAAGCCCATTTTTTCCCTAGAAGGACGCTCGAAAGACTCAAGTCCGTTTTACCCTTGAAACATCACCAAGACGAACTAAGTATAGCATGGTATCATTTTCAATCTTACGACAAGCCTAATATTATTAGGAAATAAAAACAGAAGCAACTTGCCGTTGCAGCTGGCTGGGTACAAGAGAGTCATAGGGGAGCCATAGTCCCTTGACCTTGAGGGTGGTAGTACTAGGTAGGTCGATCAACGCCATTATGCCTTGCAGTCTTGCACCCAACAAGAAGACTGGGATTAGGAAACATCAGAGAATAGGATTCGAAGCACCAACGAAGTTCTCGTGATCTGTATGTGTACGCAATGCAAACATATCGTAATATCCCTCATGGGTCAAACCTGCAGAACTGGCTCATGCTTCTTCACAACCACACAGGCCTTGGCCATGATGTAAAAGGGCAGGAAACGAGCTCGCACTGGCGCAAGGTACCACTCAGAGTCTTGGACACAGCCAATCGTCAGGTTCTGGGAGCTGAGTCAAGTAGTGAGGTGCTTATGGTGCGTCAGTACCCTGACAAGTGCCGATGTCAACAATTTGTCACGGACATCTTTTTGAGCATGCAATTTATGCAAATAATTTGTCTATATATGCAAATAAGAAAACATATATATTTTTGTGGGACTCCATTAGAGAATAACATATGCTGTCTAAGCCCATTATTACCTATGTCAAGAGAACTGGCATCAGTATGAAGAAATTAAACCGGACTGAAATGAAAGGTAAATGCATTTAATTTGTTTACGATGATAATACTGGTAATTAATTTAGTTGCGGAAACAAGAAAAGTTTGGCCATCTATCTAGTTTCAAAAGTGGGTTTTCATATATTTTTATTTTTCTAAAAATAATAAATAAGACTTAACGTCTAAAAATTCATAACTAATTCCTAATCTAATATAGAATCAAGTAGATAACTCTGAATAGAGCACTGCCAGTTCCCAACCGCGTCCGACGGCTGCCGCCGCCGTCCACGCCTTCGGCCCCCGTTTCCCTCCGTCACCGGCCATCTAGCCGGTGGCCAGGGGAGCGGGGGTCCATCCTTTAGTAGATCGAGTCCTTCTAGGTCTAGGGTTTGTTCGTCGTCGATGTTTGGCGGCGGAACTAGGGTTTGCCAGAGGAGCCTGGCTCCTCTGCGGCTTCTTGTTCCTGGTGGCGTCGGCGATGCAGAAGCGACGGTGTTGCAGGGGAATAATTTCTCCCGGCTTTTTCCGTTCTCCGGTGGCGATCTACTCCGACGCCAATGGAGAGGCCGGGGAGACCTATGTTGGAGTCCAAGGCCGGCGCATCATCGTCTTCTTCAGGTGATGATGTTGCTGACCTGTTTAATTACGAGGAATATGATCTATGGTGGAAATCCGAGTTTCGCTCGGGTTGCCGGCGTTCGATTTGAAGGTTGCGTCGTGGGGGCCAGAGTTGGCCGATGCGCCTGGGAGGTAGTGTACTCGGCATCTGCGCCTAGCAGTAAGCCCTCCTCTGCGGCCTCTACTTTGTGGAGATTGGCTCTGGCGTCTAGCGACAATTGGGAAGCGGTTTAGATGGCGGTGACAAACGGATCCGTGAAGTCGTTGAGGAAGATGATTAGGAGTTTTAAACTTCTTTGTAATTTTCCTTTTTTTTCTCAGTTTTTGTTTGTAAAAGAGCCGGTGTAATATGCTAAGATCAATACATGTTCCTTCTAAAAAAACTATGAATAGAGCATGAACATGTCCATTATAATGTTGAGAATGTTTCATATTTTTTTATTTAAACTGAATTAGTTATTGAATTTTTAGAGATTAAATATTATTGTTATTTGTTTTAGAAAATACACATATATGCAAATCCACATTTGAAACCAGATAGATGACAAACTTTATTTGGCTTTTATAGTTTAATGGTCAAAGCGACCCTTTTCGAGTTTCGTAGCTAAAAACGAACTCCAACAATAGTTGGACAGTCAGAAATTGACTTTTTCCTCTCTTTTCTTTTTTGGAAACGGACTAGCCAGGAGAAATGCCAATCGAAGAAACCCGCTACAGCTGGTACAACAAACTATGGCCGCCGCTGACCATGAACATAATGCAAGCCAACAATGCAGCCTATTCTAATTTTTAGCAGCCAGCCAACAATGCAAGCCCGTACGAGAAAAGTACATGTCGAAGGCATGTGGATTGTGCGTGCCTTCACTGTTGGCCGGTAGGAGTTGCGTGTTGCCGCGTGGGACTTGCACCGGCGGCAGTGACACTGCCACTCCAATTCATATCGCTAGCCGGGAGGACATGCAGCGAAGTAAATAGGTTCTGCGAGATCGACATCTGCGTGCTTCCATGGTGAATCTCTACGTGCATTCATCTCTACGATGTCCTACAGAATAGACAAAAAAAAATTCGACAAAATCAGGTACATTGCAGTGACGAGGAAAAATACCGAAACTCTAAAATTCTGCAATAATTCATCTACCAGACATGCAAATCGTTGCCTTTCCACGTCAGTATCCTCTTAGCTCGCCAAATCCAATTAATTGAGAAGAGAAAACACCAAAGAAACTCACCGTAATGTTATGGTCGGCAAGAAGTATGCCAGGCGTGGCAAGCAGCAGGCCGGCCCAAGCAACGTGTGAACGAGCCAACGAGGCGCCGAGCGTCGCGCATCGTCAGTTCGCGGGAGAGTCGCGAGTCGTTCCAGGAGTTCAGAATCGTTAGTTTGATTTGTTAAGCATTGCTTTGTAATCTCTAGTTTGTTGGGATATTGGCTATAAAAGCCTAAACAGTCGGATAATAAAGAGTTAAGCTGGAGATCAATCTGATATTCCCAGCCCTTGTGCGCCCAACCTCTGTTCCTTCGCTCAAGAGTCTCCCGTTCAACGCCGGTCATACACGACGGCGTCGCGCGGCCATCGACGACGTGAACAGCCACCTCCTCCTCCACCCACTCACGACTACTTCCTACACTCGCGAACCAGGCTACAACATCTGGTAGCAGCTAGCCAGCCAATCATGTCCACCACCACCGACACCACGTCGGTCACCACCGGTGGTTCGTCCGCGCTGGTCTCCGCTGCCACGTCCGGTGCGATCTTCACACCAACATCCGTCCCTCCCACCACCACCCAAGCTGCGTCGCCATCCGTCGCCACTGTTCCGGTGGCGGCCATCGACACCCTGACCACCACCATCTATGGACTTCAGCGACAGATGGGGCAGATCGCCACCCGTCTGTCCGCCATCGAAGGCAGGCCTCCTGCCACGATCGGTTCCTCTCCCCTGGGCATTCCAGGCTATGGTGGCCTGCCGTCCATGGCCCCCGCTACTTCGGCCGTCGTCGTGCATACCACGTCAACTGCGTCGAGTTGGCCGCTGCCCATCACAGAGATCGTCTTCCCACATTTGCCGTCGCCTGTTCCGGAGAACATGCCCTCATTACAGGACGACCACGGCGATGGCATCGGCGTCCCAAGATTCCACAAGCTCACCTTCCCGACGTTCGACGGCAAGGAAGATCCGCTCGGCTGGCTCAATCGCTGCGACCACTTCTTCCGCGCGCAATGCACCCGTGACGCGGACTGGGTGTGGCTCGCCTCCTTCCACATGACTAGGGTCGCGCAGCACTGGTACTACATCCTGGAGCGCGACGTTGGCGAGATGGGGTGGATCCGCTTCAAGGCCCTCTGCCAGCAACGCTTTGGGCCGGCAGTGGGCACGAACCACCTCGCCGAGCTCGCTCGCCTTCCATTCCGCGGCTCCGTTGAGGACTTCCAGGAGGCCTTTCAAGCTCGCATGGCGCATGCGGGGCCCCTCACGGCGGCGCAGCAAGTGCAGCTCTTCACCGGCGGGCTGCCCGACGCGATCCGCGTCGATGTGGAACTCCAGGCTCCTCAGGATCTACAACGTGCCATGGCGCTGGCGCGTGCGTACGAACGCCGTACCATGGCGGCAGTGGTGCCAAACATTCCACGCACACCGCGTGCCCCGGCGCGGCTTCCGGCACCGGCGCTTCCTGCAGCCGTTCCTGCTTCGACAATCATGGTGCCGACGCCAACACCGCCACCGCCGCCACGCCCCTTCAAACGACTGTCGCCTACAGAGATGGCAGAACGACGGCGGCAAGGCCTGTGCTATAACAGTAATGAACCGTACACACGGGGACACAGATGCCAGCGCCTATTCTACCTGGAGATCATGGACTTCGACGACAACGAGCCGCCGCTGCTGAAGGAGAACGCCGACTAGGAGGACCTACCGCTGCTGATTTCGCTCCACGCAATCACCGGCATACGCACGGGCGACACCATGCAGATCCGCGTCGCCATCGGCAACAACGAGTTCACGGTGCTCTTGGACTCGGGCTCCACGCACAGCTTCGTCAGTCTTGAAGCCTCGAGCCGTCTCCAACTCAACCTCCAGGACAGCCACAGTGCACACGTGGCCGTGGCTAACGGCGACCGCGTATTATGCCGCGGACTCGCCACGGACGTTGCGCTCCGCATCGGCGCAGACTTCTTCACCGCCAATTGTTACGCCATTCCGCTGGATTGCTACGACATCGTCCTTGGTGTTGACTTCCTACGTCGGCTGGGCCCCATTCTGTGGGACTTCGACGACCTCTGCCTGGCGTTCATCCGTCAAGGCCGCCGGGTGGTCTGGAAGGGCATCGGCTTAGCGTTTGGGAACACCACAGCCGAGGGTCGCCTGCACGTCATGCGTAACACCGAGGAAGATCTCCTTGAGCGGCTGTTGGACTCGTTCGAGGATGTCTTCGCCACGCCGTCCGGCCTGCCCCCGCAACGTGAGTGCGACCATCGCATTCATCTTCTACCGGACACCGCGCCCATGGCCGTACGACCATACCGGTACCCGCACCTGCAGAAGGACGAACTGGAGGAACAGTGCGCCGTAATGCTCGAACAAGGCATCATTCGGCCGAGCACGTCACCCTTCTCAGCCCCAGTTCTGCTCGTCAAGAAGCCCGACGGCACATGGCGTATTTGCATGGATTACCGTGCACTCAATGAGCGCACGGTGAAGGACAAGTTTCCAATTCCCATGGTCGAAGAGCTGATTGATGAACTCCATGGCGCATGCTACTTCACAAAGCTGGACCTACGAGCCGACTACCACCAAGTGTGTGTCCACCCGGACGATGTCGCCCGCACTGCTTTCCACATGCACCATGGGCACTTCAAGTTCCTTGTGATGCCATTCGGCCTCACGAATGCGCCGGCGACGTTCCAGAGCTTGATGAACACAGTCCTCCAGCCCTTCCTATGCAAGTGTGTCTTTGTATTATTTGATGACATACTCATCTACAACTCCTCGTGGACGGAACATCTGCAACACCTCCGGGCCGTCCTGTCGGCCCTGCGCGACAACCAGCTCCGCGTGAAGCGTTCCAAGTGTGCCTTCGCTACTACATCAGTGGCTTACTTAGGCCATGTCATCTCGGTGGCCCGAGTTGCCATGGACGAGGACAAGGTGGAGGCAGTGCGATCGTGGCCTCGACCGGGAACGACAAGGGCGTTGTGAGGCTTCCTCGGCCTCTCCGGCTACTACAGGCGCTTCATCAAGGACTTCAGCACTCTGGCCGCTCCTCTCACCCAGCTTCTCCGCAAGGAAGGCTACCAGTGGACTGAGGCAGCGACCGCCTCTTTCGAGGCCCTGAAGGTGGCCCTCGCGTCTGCACCTGTTCTCCACCTTCCCGACTTCAACAAGCCGTTCATGGTGGACTGCGACGCCTCCGGTACGGGCTTTGGAGCCGTGCTGCACCAACACGCCGGACCCCTGGCGTTCTTCAGCAAGCCCTTCATGGCGCGACATCTCAAGGTTGTGGCCTATGAGCGCGAGCTCATCGCCCTTGTACAAGCCGTGCACCACTGGAGACCATACCTGTGGGGACGCCGCTTCGTCGTCCGAACAGACCACTACGCCTTGAAATACATGCTGGATCAGCGCTTATCCACCGTGCCTCAGCATCAATGGGTGGGCAAATTATTTGGCTTTGATTTTGCTGTGGAGTACAGGCCGGGTCGCTTGAACGTCGTGGCCGACGCCTTGTCGCGCCGCGACACCGGAAACCAGGCCCTCGCCGTCATCTCCGCGCCCACGTTCCGCCTCTACACCGACCTACGGAAGGAGCTCCAAGAGGACGCGGACTTGCGCCGGCTCCGGGACACGATCGTCGCGGATCGCGGCGAGCCCTGGCGCATCGTGGACGGCATCATTCTCCACGGCTCGCACGTGTACGTGCCAGCGGCGTCACGTGCGCTCGCCGCTGTGCTACAACTCACGCACACCGCGGGCCATGAGGGCGTCCAGAAGACCCTGCATCGCCTCCGTCAGGACTTCGCCATCGACCACGACAGCCGCACGGTGCGGGACTTCGTTCGCGCGTGCGTCGTCTGCCAGAAGAACAAGACAGAGGCGCTCCACCCCGCGGGCCTCCTCCAGCCGCTGGAAGTGCCCACACAGGTTTAGGCCGATATCTCGCTCAACTTCGTCAAAGGCCTGCCTAGGGTGGCCGGCAAGAGCGTCATCCTCATGGTCGTCGACCGCTTCTCCAAGCTGGCTCACTTCATCGTGCTCGGCCACCCCTACACGGTGTCCTCCGTCGCCCGCGCGTTCTTCAACGACATAGTCCGGCTGCATGGCATGCCCTCGTCGATTGTAAGCGACAGGGATCCAGTCTTCACCAGCCACCTCTGGCGCGACCTCTTCAAGATGTCGGGTGTACAGCTGCGCATGAGCACAACCTTCCATCCTCAGACAGACGGCCAATCCGAGGCCGTGAGCAAGACCATCGCAATGTACCTACGCTGCATCACGGGTGACTGGCCTCGCGCGTGGCTTGAGTGGCTGCCTTGGGCGGAATATTTCTACAACACCAGCTTCCACTCCGCCCTACGGACGACTCCATTCCAGGTGGTGTATGGCCGCCCACCGCCGGCGCTCCTACCGTATGAGCCTGCATCGGCACGTACGACGACGGTCGACAACCTGCTGCTCGACAGAGACGCCTTCCTCGCCGACGTCCGCGAGCGACTCCTCCAAGCGCAAGCCTACGCTAAGCGCCACTACGACGCCAACCATCGCGCCTTGGAGTTCAACGTCGGCGACTGGGTGTGGCTTCGTCTACTTCACCGTCTGGCTCAGTCCCTGGTGCCGGGCGCACGGGGCAAGCTGCGCCCTCGCTTTGCAGGTCCCTTCCAGGTGCAGGAGCGGGTCAGCAACGTCGCCTACAGGCTGCTTCTTCCAGAGGGCGCCCGCATCCACAACGTCTTCCATATCGGCATCCTCAAGCCATTCCTGGGTACACCTCCATCCGCGACACCGGCCCTTCCGCCCCTGCGCCACGGTCGCGTCCTCGAGCTTCCAGAGAAGGCACTTTGTGCCCAGCTTCGTCGCGGCGTATGGCATGTGCTCATTTAGTGGGCCGGACTTCCAGAGGTAGAGGCAACATGGGAGCCGGTCGACGACATTCGCGAGTCCTACCCGGACTTTCAGCTCGAGGACGAGCTGTTTGTCGACGCGGGGAGTGATGTTATGGTCGGCAAGAAGTATGCCAGGCGTGGCAAGCAGCAGGCCGGCCCAAGCAACGTGTGAACGAGCCAACGAGGCGCCGGGCGTCTCGCGCATCGTCAGTTCGCGGGAGAGTCGCGAGTCGTTCCAGGAGTTCAGGATCGTTAGTTTGATTTGTTAAGCATTGCTTTGTAATCTCTAGTTTGTTGGGATATTGGCTATAAAAGCCCAAACAGTCGGATAATAAAGAGTTAAGCTGGAGATCAATCTGATATTCCCAGCCCTTGTGCGCCCAACCTCTGTTCCTTCGCTCGAGAGTCTCCCGTTCAACGCCGGTCATACAGGACAGCGTCGCGCGGCCGTCGACGATGTGAACAGCCACCTCCTCCACCCACTCACGACTACTTCCTACGCTCACGAACCAGGCTACAACAGTAAGCAGTCTCCACCATCGTCCTTGTGGCCGGCTGGCTGCAGACCGTGGCCCGTGGCAGCTCTCTACCCTAATCGCCGCACTCGCCACAATCGCTGGCCCCGCCGTCTCGCACAGTCGCCTTACTCCTCCGTGGCCAGGTGTCCTGCCTCGACGCCCTCTAGGCCCATGAGGATGAAATGGCCTCCGTGCGGTGCGGCCCGTGAAAACTATCGTCGCTCAGAAAAGAAAGAGTTGGCTATGAACGTGGGATAGATGAAGGGCCTAATTGCAATAAGTCGACCCTAAGATGCCATGCTATCCAAGCTTATGGACTTAAACGGCACCAAAACAGAGATTACAGACCTAACTAGTCGATTTGAGAGTTTATGGACCGGGTCGACACACAACAAGTATAACAACCGGTTATGCACTTTGCTCTTTAAACAAGGACAATATAGTAAATGTTTCTCTGTTAGTTTCCTGCCCACCATCCTGTTCATAAGAGAGCTGAGTAATCCCCCTTCCGCCTGGCCGTGGTGGTGCTCGCTGATTACATCCGCCTGCGAGGAGTCGCCGCCAGCCATCCACTCCGGCAAATAATTGGATCCGGCAGCTCATGCATGTTTAATCTGTTCCAAATATCACCATGACAACGCCGCGCAGCAGGGACTCGCGACCAGGCCTCGCGGGTTGCGGCATAGGGTTCACCGGCAAGATATCTTTTCCGTCCAGGGGCTCGCGACACCAGGCAGAAGAAGGGTCATGGCTGCGCCAAACGCTCACGACCTAAGGATTCAAAGAACATCACGGCCGACCCCTTTGATATGATTAGATGAAGATTACTACGTTCAGTGGCAAATCGTCTGCAAGCAATCAAACATAATTGTTGCGATGTGTTACGAGATCCAATATCAATCAGCATTTCAGCTTGTGAAAATACTAATATACCCCTTGTCATGCTTTTTCAAAGGTTCCTGGTCCACAAAATATATTTCCATGCACCATAAAATTTTTCATATTCGGCGGTGATTTTCTTCAAATTTGAGAAGTGGTGTAAGGTATTTACTAGTTCAGATCATGGGGACATATGTGAAATACAGTATATTATATTTATGCCAGATTGTGTCGCCATTCCACAAT
Organism: Digitaria exilis; assembly: GCA_015342445.1. Taxonomy (NCBI): domain Eukaryota; kingdom Viridiplantae; phylum Streptophyta; class Magnoliopsida; order Poales; family Poaceae; genus Digitaria; species Digitaria exilis. The sequence goes on from JACEFO010001031.1 coordinate 47,364, forward strand.
TAATCCAGCAGAAGACAGAAGTGTGCGCGTGCTGCAGCAGCGTTGGTGTTACCACTTACCACCGATTATCACCAACGGATCTGGTTAGCTTAGAGCACGGCTAATACAGTCGCCTGCTGCCCGGCGTCTGGCGCTCTAGCTCGGCAGAGCTGAGGAGCAGTGGTGGGAGGGCCCCATGGCCAATTGATGCTCTGGTGTGATTTTGCAGGAACAACAACCACCAATGGTGGGCATGAGAACAACTTTTTTGGTCGAAATATATTAGAGACACTAGCCTATCAACCCGTGCCCCCGCACGGGCTAGTTAGAAAGAGTATTAATAAAAATGATCTATCCTACATTCTCTTTCATCTATGAAATATTCTAACGTAGTACTCTAAATATATATATATATTCATCATTATCTAATTGTAATAGGTTTAGTTATGAACATGTTTTTCCATTTTGACACTTTCATATGCATTTTATATGTATTTAGTTAAACAATTTCAGCTATGTGAACAACATGAAAATCTGTATACATGAATATATGGTGGCACACATTGTGGCTAGTATTTCTTATATAAATAAAGATAGAAATAATAATTTAGATTCAAATTTAGGGTTACATTAAACTTTAATAATAAGAACATGGGAAATTTAAATGCAAATTTAGGAGGTTATTTGATATTTTTTTTATAATGACATACGTGGGTAATTTACATGAAGATTAGGGGTTACTATAGATTTTTTTAATGGCATAGGTGGGTAATTTGGATGCATGTTTAGGGGTTCACTTTAATATATTTTCATAATAGGGTGTGGGTAATTATTAGAAAACATAATTCATCAAGTGACTATTACTATTAGAGTTGATGAATTGATGGTCTGAAGTTTCTGTTTTTTATGAGAATTTGGAGGATTTATGCATTTTTTTAGACTGTCCACCTGAGATTCTAGATGGCTTCACAACTGGAGGCTTCAAAAAAAGCCTCCAATTAGTAATAGTAAGTCAATACAATTATTTCTTTGTAGTGTGAATTTCATTAGCAACTTGTATTTATAATGATAAGTTATTCCTAGGTTTAGGAAGAGTATATGAGTGAGTGAGCAGTTTTTAATCCATTATTGTTCAGAATAGTCCGTGAATGTTGCCTAGTACTACCCAGATCAATTGTCATGTCCGACGGGGCTAGACATACATAGAAGCTTTCTCGCGGGTAGCTAGTTTTTTTTAATATTTGTACAAACATTTGTGTATTTGGGTTTATTTGCTTCCCAATACATAGCATTTTCTCTTAGCCTCGGTACATTATTCTTATCATACATCACCCCCCGAACTATGAAACAGTCTAATTTACCCCCCGAACTTTTTAAAACCAGACAAAATACCCCCTATAGAGTTTTGGACGGCGGTTTTGCTACACTAACACGGTTTTGTCTTTTTTTCTTTTTTTGTTATTTTGGTTTAATCTTTGAAAAATCATAGTAAATCACAAAAAATCATAAAATGGAAAATTCAATTTTGTTGGACTCCACATGAGTAGACCTACACAGTGAATATATAATATGGTATGCTTTAGTATAATTTTTTTACAACTATGAATTAATTACATAAAAGTATAGAAATAAAGCTACACAAAAAATATACTAAAGCATATCGTATTATATGTTCACTGCATAGATTTACTCTTGTGGAGTCCAACAAAATTGGATTTCCCATTTTATGATTTTTCTATAATTTACTATAATTTTTCAAAATTAAGCCAAAATAACAAAAAAAGAAAAAAAGACAAAACCACGTTACTGTAGCAAAATTGCCCTCCAAAACCGCTTTAGGGGGTATTTTGTCCAGTTTGAATAGTTCAGAGGGTAAATTAGACAGTTTCATAGTTCGGGTGATAATGTAATCGAACGCCAATAGTTCGGGGGTGATGTAGGCTTTTTCCATTCCGCCAGTTACAGACAAAACTTAGCTGTCTCTCTCTCTGACATCCAGTACTCCACTATCTCCGGTAGAACTTGATGCCATCAGCCTGATGGCGTTTCCAGTGACCTTATCTCTTGCGTCTCCCCGTGTAAATTTCTTCTGCTCGTTCCCCAGTCTAATCACTTCTGTCTATTACTGTGCTTGACTTTTCTTTGCAGCTTCCAGTGACCTCCACTCCACATGAGTTCTAGTGCAGCTTTTCCATTTGCTTCAATTGCTGCTGCAATTACCTTGGATGTGGCACCACAGATGAAGAGAAACCTTCGATCCATATGTTAACTCGATCTGGCGGGATCACTTCCGATTTGACTGATGAAGAGATCAATCCACGGTTTAGGTTTTGTCTATATGTGCTAGTTTAGTTTATTTATTGTTTTTTTTGTTGGGATTTTGGCATGGCCTAGACTTACCTACATGCAAGCGAGGAAAGGAACGGTGGGTACGGTATGCTCGGATGAATTTTTTTTCCATGGTGGTCGAACTGAGTTTAGAGGTTAGTTTTCTTCTCGGACACACAACGGTTGACGTTCAAAATCTGCATGGTCCGCTCTTCACATATTGTATGGTTTAATTCTAGGATATCTGGAGATGCCTTTAGATTGCCGCCAAGATCGGCTGAGCAAGTATGAGTCACAGAACATAGAAATAAATCTTACGTTTGCAAACTTCAATTTATTGGCCAGTTTGAACCATCGGTTTTAGCATTTTAGATGTTGATGCACACATGATGATGAACGCGGGGCTCTAATTTGTACATTGGTAAGTTGGTTATAGAGATGTGTCCAGAATAATCTTTGACCCAACATTCCTTGTCATAGCTGTCTTGTTCTTCAGCTACATATAACTGACGCAGTGCTCAATGAAAGTTTCATAATGAAAGATTAACACGCCGGCTGCGAAGTTGTGTTACTTGTCTTTCTCTTTAACCTCTCTCCGTTCCAGGCAGTTGTGGTCATGCAAATATGGGGCCTCACCATTGTTGAATTGCTCGTGGTATAGTGTTAGTTTAGATGAGTATTCGAAGAGAAAATTAATAACATATCTAATGTTTTGATGCTGAACATTGATGCGTAGTACTCATGTGTAGGTTTCTGTTTTATTAATTTCTCTCATCTCTTGCTATACACTGCATCTATCTATATCAATTAAATCTGAACCATCGTTAACTGGACACGCCATGATCGATGGTGTCAATTTTCTTTTTTTATTTCGTTATTTGTTTCCAAATGGATATGGAAATCAATGATTAATTTCTTGCTTTAATTTGAAATTTATTTAGGTATTTATTAGTCATATCCGATGTGGACTCTTTAGATCAGTTTAGGCGGTTGAATCTGTTCTGTATTTTTTTGGTCGTATTCAATATGGAGGCGTCCAATCTTCTTAAAATAACAGTTGTACCATGAATCGTACTTTGTACTCGATAAAAAAAATCAATGTTTGTCCAGGATTGTATACGCAAATAATCGAAATACTACTGCATGGATTGTTTAGTTTATCAAACCAATGAAATTTTTATTATTCTTATAATAATATACACCGTTAGATCTTCATAAAATCCGACGGTCCAAATCCTTTTGTTTTTTTTCCGATTAACATTAGAATTTCTTGGGATTAGTAAATAAAATACACCAATTTCCACGTAGGATCATAGGTGGATGTTTTGTTTTTTGAGATATTTTCTAGAATTTTTTCTATTTTTTAAGGCTATCCACCTAGGATCCTAGGTGGCATCGTCTGGAGCCCTCAAAAGGAGCCTCCAATTAGTAATAGTAAGATGGCCATATGCAGGTGCTGGTGAAAAATAAGTGTAGGGCTCAGCTTGGGATGCAATTATGCAAGGAAGGCCGGTGACGATGTACGAAGAAGAAAGTGTGTGTGATCGGCTGACAGCAAACCTCGCCGTGGAGTTCATGGCCGACTAGTGATTGGTTCGTGTTGGACAAGAGGAGCTATTATAGGATTATTACTTCATCCCACAATCCAGCAGAAGAGAGTGTGTTTGCGTACTGCAGCAGTGTTGGCGTCGTCTCGACATATGGCACCTACATTCTGGCCTGGTCGTCGGACTAGGCTATCTGTCGAATGGCATAGAAACCCAACAGTGAGGATATGGGGGGAGTTCGTCACAAGACACGAGATGTCCAACAACCTCTCTGTCTGAAGCATGGATGAATGAAACTAAAGATCAGTGAAATATAAAGCTGAAATCTACATGTGTTCTATCAACTACGGAAATCAACACATGTTCAGTAGTATTAATCACCATCCATGTGTTTCCTGTCCTATCCTCCTTGATCTGCAGTCCATAAATAAAGAGGCAGAAATTGCAGCTGGCTGGCTGTAAGAGAACATGCTATTGCAATGCAGACATCAGCAACTGGGATTAGGAAGCATCAGGGAACGGGAAGCAAAGTTGACAGACATCTCATGTGAGCCAAGGGTTACGTGCAAAGAAGTACAGAGAGGTACCCCGCCGCATAACCTGCAGCCGAACTGGCTCATGTTCCTTGGAAAGCATAGAGGTCTCGGAAATAGATCAAAATTGCAGGAAACGAGTTCATTGGCACAAGGCCACTTGGATGCGCGCAGGGATTAATTACGGAGTATAGCCTTCGATATGCTTGAGCATGTGGTTTGCTCCCACCATCTTCTCTAAATTGTATTTTGCATCCGGTTAAAAATGCTGCATAGCAGATTTCACTCTATCTTCTTAACATTGATTATTTTAAGATGCGTGCATAGCTCCCTTCTTTGAGAATAAAAAGTCCATGTTCTTTTTTGACTTGCTTGGCTGTTGGCTCTGAAAATTCTTCCTCTCAAAGTTCATATAGCTAGCTAGCTCATCTTCTTTATTAATCTTGTTAGTATGGTTGTAAAGGACCAGTAATACTTCTAGGTACTTTCTTTTCAAAATTTTACTGGCCGTTGATCTAATTTGGGTAACTAAAAAAATTAAAGTAATTCTGTTAAGGGTAACTTGTAAGTTGTTATTGTGCTTGACTATACAACTTGAGTGCTACACAGTCAGCCAACAACCAGTGATTTGTGTACATAATGACATATGTAATGTTCAGTCACTACTACTCACTGGCTGGTACAATTTTTTCCCAGCACACCACATGCATGATTTTTCATTGGTCAGACTTTAGCTGGAATAGAAAACAGAGATTGGCAGAGGTTGGAATAGACTTCAGCTGGAAATTCGGAGGACCATCTGGCTTGCTTTGGCTGCTTCGAATATTGGCATTGTGTCCTACCGTCTCCGGCAGGCCGCAGTTTCGCACACCGCCACCAACCAGCACCCGCTTGAGCTGCTCAAGCACACTGTACAGCTTCCTGATCGAGCTAACATCTATCGTCACCCACTTGAGCCACATAAGGATATATACAGCGCATATATGGCGTCTGCTCCAGCTTGAGCGCTGCTTCGGGCCTCCATTGCCGCTGACTACAGGCAGTCGAGGAGGCAGGAGCCGGAGTCTGCGCCGAGGAGGATGATCTCGGACTCACCGGGCATTCTTGTGTAGTCGGTGTTGCCGGCGCAGTGCAGGGGACCAACGTGCGGGGTACAAATGCCATGGGGAATGACAAGGGTACAGACCAGATGGGTCAGACAAATTACTAAAGAAAATTACACCAATACCCTTTTTGTATTAAAAATAAAATTTAAATTAAATATAGGTCTCACTATTTTTAAGCACCGGTCTCACTATTTTCAGTATTTGGTGATATACCTTTCTCTAGGTATTTCATGGTACCTCCGTACGATCTCTTCGAATGAATGACTCTTATTTTTTTACAACCACCATACATGACTAGATATTAATTAACATGCTATTTTCCCCTTAATAAGGCATTTAGCTTAGATAATTTGTGCAACTACTAACATCCATAATATGTGGCACTTTGCATAAAAATAAGAAAGAAAATATCTTTACATGGTATTCTTTATTTTGAAGAATATCGAATGCTGCCTAACCCATTATTGTTCTCTTGGCGTGTCTACTCCTACTACTTATTAAGTGAGATTTTATTTGGAAGTGATAAACGGAGACCCCTGATAAACTAGGTTTAACATGAGAAGCCCCTTCTCAACCATGTCTGCCATATGTACTAGAGCTTCTGGTACGAACCCGATCGAGATAGGTTATCAATAGAATGGCATTGAATCCCTGCAGTGGGGACACGATGAAGCGAGTTCATCGCATGACACAAGCAGCCCAACAACCTCTGCTGTTGGAAGCATGATTGAACTACCATATTCATTTTTTGTGAGTACGAATTGCATGGCAAAGATCAATAAAAGGTAAAGCTGGAATCTCCTGTAATTGCACCACTCTTGTGTCCAGGTATATATCCCATTAACTGTGGGAATGGAAATCTGCCCCTGTTCAGTAGTATTAATTAGTTGGCGCCCATGTGTTTCGGTCCTATTCTCTTTGATTTACAATATATAAAGAAGTAGAGCTTGCAGTTGGCTATAAGGAGCCGTTCTATATTGCCACGCAGAGAACAATCAAATGGGATTGGGAAGCATCAGGGAACGGGAACCGAAAGCTCCTGTGAGCCATGTATATACACGATGAAGCACAGCTTGATAGGTGCAGTGCACAAGCACCAAACCTACAGAAGCGGCTTATGCTTGTTCAGAAGCTGTAGAGCCAAGACAATCTGATGGCGACGAACCTACACCTAGACTCCAGCATGTGATCAAGCGGTCAGGAATGGCCTGTGCTCTGGTCTCCCATCGTGTACGACGTTCCGCGTCGTCGATCGCACGGCTCATCGCACCACATCGCCGGTCTTTCTTGAAATCTAGGCTAGGACACGATTAGTTCGTTGGCCATGCGTGTATATATTGACATTCATGTGATCAATGCAAAAGTCCATTTTTGCATAGCGTGTTTCACAATTTTATTGTCACCCTTAGTTGACATTGGCGTTATTTTAAGATGTGTCCGCCACTCCCTTCTTTGAGAAGTCCATGAACTTATTTGAAAGGAAAAAGTCCATTTTTGGCCATCCAACTCTTGCCTCAGTTTGGTTTTGGCCATCGAACTCTAAAACCAGATATCTTTGGCCATCCAACTATCAAAACCGTTCAAATTTGGCCATCGGGCTGTTTTGATCGGTGATTTTAACTTTTTTATTTACAATTTAGTCCTTAGATATTAAAATGATTATTACTTTTTGCTCGTACCTCTGATTAAGGTGATTCTTGTGGTCACGTGTGACTAACGGTGAGCACTATATTTTAAAGTGATACTTATACTATTTTATCACTATTTGTTATATTATTTTTTTGTTCGTTGTGTAGAAAAAATAATATAAGAAAATTAAAAAAACAATTCTAAAATAATATAATCAATATTTTTAAATGTAAAGCTCATCGTTACAAATGCATGACCATTAGAATCACTTAAAATAGAGATGCAAGAAAAAAATAGTAATCATTTTGACATATAAGGACTAAAAAGCACTAAATTAGTCCATTTTAATCCTTAGATCTTAAAATGATTATTTAATTTTTCTCCTATCTCCGATTTAAGTGATTCTAGTGGTTACACATTCATAACAATGAACTTTATCTTTTAAAATATTGATTATATTATTTTATAATTGTTTGTTTTACTTTTCTTATATTGTTATTTGTACACAATGACAAAAAAAATAATATAACAAATAGTGATAAAAGTATAAAGATCACTTTAAAATATAGTGCTCACCGTTAATAACACGTGACCACAAGAATCACCTAAATCGGAGGTACGAGCAAAAGGTAATAATCATTCTAAGATCTAAGGACTAAATTGTAAATAAAAAAAGTTAAAACCACTCATCAAAATAGTCCGATGGCCAAATTTGAACGGTTTTGATAGTTGGATGGTCAAAGATACCCGGTTTTGGAGATCGATGGCCAAAACCAAACTGAGGCAAGAGTTGGATGGCCAAAACCAAACTGAGGTAAGAGTTGGATGGCCAAAAAAGGGACCTTTTCCTATTTGAAACGACCGGCAAGTGTGCTGCCCAACGTATTAGACAAGGAGTCAAGGACCAAAAGTCCACGATCGAACTCGCGAGCGACTTGATTGCTGTGAAAATTCCTCTCAAAAGTTCATATATATATAGATAGACTAAAAGATAACCTGTCGGCTTTTCTATAATGTGTGCAATTAGTGTCCACATATATGTGAACTTTGAATAAAATAACAAGTAAAATATATCTTTATAGTACTCCTTAATTTGATGAATACCGTGTTCCTCCACCCAAACCCATTATTTCACATGAATGAAGATACATAGCGATGCCTGGGTGGTGTAATGTTAGTTTTGTGCCCTTGGCATGCCGACTCTCACGTACAAAAGTGAGACTCCAGCAGAGATAAACAGAGATGGTACCTGAACGACCATGTTTAGATTGGGTTCAGAAGGTCCCAGACAACCTAGCTTTCATTTCTCCTTTTGGGGCGTACTACACATATATATGAAGTTTGCCAGCTAACCTCACCTACATACCCTGAATGAACAAAGTTAATATATATAACATGGAGGGACTAAAGTAAAATATATTGTATTTTTTAAGAAAAGAGTAAAAGATATTATTAGAGTGTCATGTTTATTAACAATGGAGATCCCTCATGCACGTTCAGAGTACCTATCAGATATATATAGGATACTCTCTTGTGCAATTGTGCTCGATTTGTCACTCATGTATGGTCCTATATCTTCCTCTATGGTTCACGTATAAGTGGCCAGACCCTTCTTCTTAATGAAATACCGAATATGCACAAGAAAGGCAAGGTCGCAAAGACCTCCTTTGGAGATGGCTGGGTAGAAACTTAGAAGAGAGGAGAGCCGTAGTTTCAGGCACTAGATATGTGTCCTAGGCAACAATGACGGGATTGGGAAGCATGAGGAACTGGGATTTAATTTGAGCTGGAACGGGAGCCGCGTATGAGGTATACAACAAATATGCTGGGCAATTATCTCGTCCAACAGAGGCACCAAGCCTACAATCGGCCCCTGTCACTATCTATAAGCGCAGCTAATACCATGGCACTGCAGAATGGAGCACGCCCAAATTTGATCAAGGTACCAAGCGGAGATTTTGTGATGCTTGCGGAGTACGACTGATGTTCTCACCGCGTATGGGTCAACATATTTGGATGATGCATGGCAGTGCTTGAGTTCCCGCGACGTCTGTTTGAGCAATACTCACTTCGCTCCAGCTCAAATCTGGTTGAGCTTGGTTGTAATGATTCGCGCATTTGCTATCCCATCACCTAAAATTGGCATAGTTCCCTTCTTCCTTCTTCCATAGCTTGAAGGTGTTATCTTACTACTGATATTTATATCTTTAAAACTATTAACCTGTGCGGGAGTATGGGTGGTTGATGGACTAGTACAATTAACTTGCATTCCATTAAAATTTCTAAGAAATAATCATACATGTAGAACATGTTATAGATGCATATGTATTCAAAAATTTTGTGCAAATGTAATAATGTCTGTAAGTGTACGTTGCAAAACATACTAAAAGAGCATGTCTTCTTTGCTTATTAAGAGACAAATATTGTTTCCACTTCAAATTCTACGTACTTCCTAGTTTAATACTCCACAAAGCGTCTGGATTGAGTTACTTGTAATTTAATACACGACACCAGATGCTATATGGATTGAGTGTTTACTTCCAGTTGATGCTAATAGAATAATAACACAATAACTCAGATCTTCATGATGATGATCACATATGTCCGTAGGGATCTTATTTTGGGAGCCAAAAATTAAATAGTAGTGGATGCATGGGTTCGTGGCAAGTATGCACGGGTGTATGACAAATACGATTTTGAAGACAATGCAACCAGATGATACATTCCTCAGCCGACGACCGTCGACTGACCTATCGCGCTGGGCAGTTCATGTCCGGCTAGATGACAATGGAGATAAGTCATGGAGAGCTACAACTTTCTTAGGAACGGAGCAGGGCAAATGTGCGCACTTGTGTGCTGCAGCTAGCACCGTCGTCGTCGACCCTGGGACAAGTAGGACAAGGTGTCAAGGTGTGGTGCCAATGAGGCGGCATGGATGTTGAGCTAGGTTATCAAATTGCATTAAATCACAGGACAAGCATGGGCATAGTATTTGCACTATAATTTGGTGCTGCGCAGATCAGTTTTGTGCGGCAACATTTCGCTACTTGAAGACTGACGATACGAGTCCAGTACATAGTATTTATTTTACTAAAGAGAAATAGGACACACGTACTGATCTCTGGTGCTCTATGCATGTATTCATCACCCATGTTTTTACCACATATACTCCTCCATGACACATGCATATATATAAGAGCCAAACTTGTGTCTGGCTGGGTAGAAACTTAGAAGAGAGGAGAACCGTATGTACTCCCATGCATGCCCCTGATGGGGTACTGGATTGATCGATGGGTTTCTGGATAAAATTGGTGGGATTGGGAAACATTAGGAATTGAGATTTGAGCTGAAGATGGATCATTAGCTTGTCGTGTATATACGCGCAAATTGGCATGGGAAATCACTCGTCCAGCAGAGGCACCAAACCCACAGGCTGAACCAGGTCCCTTCATCTTCTAAAATTGCGGCTGCCATGGCCATGCAGAATGCAGCAGGGGCAGGGACGGTGTGGCAAGTTCACATGCAGCTCACCTAGGGATGCAAAGGAATCTGGCCAACGGCTTGAAGAAGAAAGTGTGCTTGACCGGCTGATGACTGACCTTGCCTTGCGGTTCATTGCCAGGGGTAGCTGGTGCCGCCAGTTCGGTAGGAGTCACTGGATTAATTGTGATATCTCACAATCAAGCAGATGGGGATATGTCATTATCGTTGATGTTGCCCAAGCGGAACATGGCAATGCAGGCTGCTAGCATGCATGAAGCAGCCCACTGATGCTTCAGATCATATCGGGATTTGGTTGTCCGCTTAATTTGTGTATTGAATCCAGCATGTGTCAGCCTGGGTGAACCGTGGTTCATACTATACCTAGCATGTCCACAAATTTGGGTTGTCGATTGACTCCCATTTCGGCCTCGATCCCACCAAAATTATGATGGGTCTCATCGGACATCTATTAGACACTGAGTGTGGAATTAAGTATTGACATAACTTGAATCAGCATATGTAGATCGTCTATGATGAGACTGTGAACATTATTTACCTCAGCAAATAGTCAAAAGATTAATTCCTGGATACCAAAAATCTGGAACCAGCTCAGGTTTTCCTTCAATTGCAAATCCTTATAGATGTATCACCATTTATTAACCATTTAATCTAAAAATAAAACTAATGCATAGTAATGCATGCAGTCACCAATAACACCAGTCAAGAACACAAATCTTTGGGCACGGACTTTTGCATGTCCCAAATGGCATCAACCTCCATGTTAGTCCAATCTAATTATGTAACTAGTTTTGTTGCTAGCAGGAAAGATCTTGATCACCTAATATTGTCAATGCAGCATATATATTCACTAGAAATAATTAATTTTATAGCCCTTGCTAAGTTTGTTACACTGTGTAATAAGATCAAACATTCGAAACCGTATGGTGGAACTTCTAGAAATATTGTTAGTTCCACATAGAAGCAGTAATGAACAAATACGAGTATGTCTTCTTCATCTAATAACCCAACATATTACAAATGTGGAGACAAAATTCCTGAAATGATGCACGTTTCTTCCTTTAGTTTGCAGAAACGCCTGTCCTTTGGTAATCAATAATACCTTTAGGAGGCTCATTTTTTCATCAAGAATATGTTGGTGCTCCATCCAATTGATGGGCCAGCCACGTCCAAAGCCCCTGCGATAGTGTACAGGCAGCCGAGCTGCGCCAGTGCAGCAGCAGCATATAACAGCCAGAGCCAGTTAGGAACATAGCAGAAGCACCAACTTTATTTAGTCCCACCTCGCTGAGGGATAGCGTACAGGCAGCGCAGGTGAGCTATAAATCATACTGGCCACAGGGGCTTGTTGCAACATTTGTTATGGGCCTTCCTTGTCGTGGGCTGTACTAGTGCGAGTCCCACAGGGGCTGTACTATTTGGTCGGGAAAACGTCAAGGATTTTTCCGTTCCTGGTTTCATCCCTAACTGGAATACGACTTAAGATCTCGCAAACGTAATGAGCATATCGAAGTGAGGTGTGTTTGCGTGCTCAAAGTGAGGTGTGTATGTGCGTGCTGTAGCGCCTGTCGTCGTCCCTGTGACCATGCGAGTATGGTGCAATTGCTAACAGGTAGTAAACGAACCATCGATGGGTTGTTATATGAAGAAGACATGCTTAAGTTATATGTCGAGTTGCACTGAATCCATGCAAGCGAGATAAAGACGTACACCTAAACTTCCTGTCTGAAGCCTGAGCTACCAGAAATGAATGAGAATGAAGATCAATGAAAAATAAAATTGAATACCATTATCTGTAATTCTGTATCACCTATTAACAACAGCAACTAACCCATGTGCACATACATATGTGTCCTTTCTCAATCTGCGGTCCATATATATCAAAATAAAAAAAAAGATGTATCTGTTATTGGCTTATTGCTACGTATACCATGAGGGTTCTAGATAGGTTGATCTATAATATTGCCAAACGCCGGCGCCGGTGCCGGTTTCCACGGCCGGCTTGCCAGCAGTCCGCTGGAAGGATGTCGTCGACCTTGTACGTGCCGTTCGCCGGGGGCGAGTGGCGAGCAGGGTTTTTTATACCGCTCCCATAGCGGTGTTTTTTTTAAAAAAAACAGGACCGGTAAACTAGTCCTACCGACCGGTTAGTGGATGGTTCGGTAAACCGGGACTTTTTGGTACGGTCCGGTCCGGTTTTAGCAAAACACCACGGGAACCAGACCAGTTTGAACCGGTATAAAAAACCTGGTGGCGAGGCGAAACTCCTGGTGCCGTGGTGCTCGTCTACTTCCACCGCGGCGCGCGGCTTCGCCACGAGCCCGACTTCCACGCCGGCGCGCTCCGGCTCACCGCCGAGCTGCCGGGCGTCGTGCTCTCCGCTGAGGCGCTGACTACCGCCTCTCCCTGGAGCACCGGCCCCTCGCGGCGCGGCGCTATACAACGCCGAGACCCTCTTCGCCTGGCTGGCTGCGCGCCCAGGCCGCTCGGCGCTCCCACCGACCCGTGTCTCGCCGCGTACGTGTTCGTACTTGGGCGGCGAGAAGAGGACGGAGTCGGAGGCGAGATGTGTTCCTGACGCTCCCACCCGGGACCACCCGCTGGCGAACCCGAACGCCATGGGGAACAAGTTAAGAGAACAGTTGGGCTTCTGGTTATGGGCTGTGATGCTGAGCCATCATCGTGTTTCAGCCCATTAAGATTTGCCAGATTTCACCATCACCAAAACCACCCCACTATAATTGATGAAGAGTGTAATATTTAGACTTCTTCCCTTCCACAATTTCCTCCTGTGCCGTACTGCCGTGTGGTTCAGCGCCTCCCAGCTCCATCTCTCATGGCCCGGCTTGTGTTGGATCCTGAATTTCAGATGGGCTGAGGCTAGATGGTGCAAAAAAAAGACATCTCGGTCTGCTCGATTCTTTTAGGCTGCGTTTAGATAGGAAAAAAATTTACAGTGTTTTCTCGGAGAATCTTTCCCAAACTAAACACACCCTAAACGAACTCTGCTCGATATGGATAAAAAGAATTACAACACCCTAAACGAACTCTGCTCGATATGGATAAAAAGAATTACAACGTAGTTGAGGGAATCATTTGCAGGGAACGGCGATACGCCTGCAGTGCAGTAGCAGGTCAATCCCTCCTTGTGTGAACGCATACGGAGCACATCAGCACACTCTCTACCTGCAAAACATACCGCGCATATAATGGCTCTGCGAGATCATGGAGAGCACCACGACCAGGCAGTGCGGGACTGCGGGGGCAGACGACGAGATCAAACAGGCCACCCCCTGCGATCTTGAGGATTTAGGAACAAATGACACAAATCTCAATAGCATCCACACGACGAAACAGTAACTGACCAACAAGTATCAGTACAGACATACTTCCATCATTGATGGAAGATAATCTTATTCATGATAATTGCTTTCGAGAAAATGAAACACTCATTAACTAAAAGCATAGGGGGCATAGATACAACAGCAGCATCAAAACAACGAAAGAACTAAGGTAGCTTGATCCCCATTGACCAGAACAAGAGCGAAAGGTTTTACATACTAACTAAAAGCACAGAGGGGCATAGATACACCAGCAGCTCATCAAAAGAACTAAGATAGCTCGATCCACATGGATCAGTACATATACTACTTCCATCATGGATGGAAGATATTATTATGCTTTATAATTGCTCGCCAAAATCAGAAGCACTGGTGTGGCAAATATGACACCAACTACTGCATTCGTAAGTTTTTCCAAGTTCTTCACAGCTTTTCTTCTCTCTTCCAGCACAACGCTGCACAGGACAAAAAAAACCAGGTGAAACAGCTGCACAACAACTTAGGCTAAACATGAATATAGGGCAAACACGAATATAGGGCACATCATACTCTATAGCTTTGAACTCCGCGGGTAACTTTTCGAGTAGCCTACCAAACTCAGCGCGTTTTTCCCGGTTCTTCTTTGACATCTCATTTATGAACTCCTGTAGCTCCGCTTCTGTCCCCGTTCTTATGAACTCCTTTAGCTCCGCTTCTGTCCCCGTTCTTATGAACTCCTTTAGCTCCGCACGTGTCATAGTGGCACCCTGAAAGAGGTAGTACAGATTTAAGAAATTTAAGGTTGGATCTAAAACCAATTTCATACAGATTTAAACAATTTTAAAAGTACAAAACCAGCAGTGACAATCACGTTTGTCTCAGAAAGATGAGTACGCAAGAAAAACCTTGAGAAATGGAAACAAAACTGTAACATTAGAACTCACAAGGAAAACCTTAATATATTCGGGTCAAAATTGAATCCACAGTTCAAAACCTTACGACTTAATTCAGACTACGAGTCGATGGGGCGTAAAAGCACTCCCCACGCAGTCCTTTGGTTAAATATGAATTACACTCGAATCCTAAAGCTTTGGTTGAAGATAGAGTGGATTAAATTCGTGAAGGGTTAAAGACAAGGTGAATTAAATTCGAATCCTGGAACCTCGTCTTGCAGCTCATCAAAATCTCCGAACTGCAAGGCTCATCCCACCAAGAATAACAAACAGCAACGCACTAGCATAGTCGAAATTGCATCTCGGGTGAAAGATTAGGCAAAATCGGTGTTGCAACAGGATATTGGGTGTGGCAGTTTTCAACAACCCTTTGGACCCAAACCTAAATTTCATCCTAAGCTCAAACTGAAAATGAAACATGCAATTTGTTTTCCATTGTTCATACAGACTGATTTATTTAACAAGGAAAATGAGTAGATAAATCTTTGAGTGGGTAGGATGGATGGGAGAACCTGATGAGGAGATACAGTGCCCATGAACCGGCGAGAGATCGGCGGTGCACGAGCAGCTTGCACCGTAGCACGGGGCACAGGAACGCCGGGACCGGTAAGACTAATCTGCCGGAGCAAACAACGACGCAGCGCCATCGCCATGCTTGCAGCAGACATTGCAGTTTCGCTAGGAGTCGATGGATCGACAACACAGCAGCCGCTATCAAAGTAGAACGGACAGGAATTGTTTGATCGATGCAGAGACGACGGACGGAAAATAGTACCCCCTGCAGGCGCACGGTGCTGGCTTTTATTTCCAAGTTTTCCACGTCGCGACTTGGCCGAGTCGGGAAACACTCTGCCCGTTGTCCGCCCCGTGTCCGGCACGGCGTCTCGCTCGATCGCTGTCCCGACCCCGCTTGCGACTCTCCCTCTCTGGCCGACGGAGCCCTCATCGAGTACGTAATCCAACTCCGATCCTCTCTCGCCGTCCTGTGTCCGGCTCCGGCGCGGACTGCATCTGCTGCATGCCCACGCAGCCGTAACAAAGCCATCCATGCATGCTATGCTAGGCCGCCAGCTCGACGCTCTCCACAGCTTGGTTCATTTCACCGTAGCAACACACAAGAGACAGGACACGTGTGAAGCCCATAGCTGTACATAATTTTTTTTACTCAGCAAAGCAGCCATTATTAAAGTCAATAGAAAAGAGATCTTTGGTCAAGCTGCTCTAAAATTAGGAATCCAAGTTAAAAATGGAGAAAATTCCTTCTATATATACCCAAAAAATTTACACCAATCTCTTCTATACCCCAAAAAATTACAAATTCCCTCCTATACCCAAACCCTAATTTCTCATCCCCTCTATACCCAAAACCGTTAGTTTGGGGTTAAGTATAGGGCTGGAAAGACAATTTTGCCCCAGCATGCGACTAACCATTTTTATGATAATGTTTCAACAGAAAATGCACTGTTACTTTGTTAATGGTATGCTTGTGAAAATTAAGTTGCGACAAAAATGCATATCAACCATTATCTAAGTACTAAAAGTGTTTTCTGTTAAAAATCATCATAAAAATGGTTAGTTGCATGTATGGGCAAAATGGTCTTTTTCAGCCCACACTTAACCCCAAACTAACCGTTTTGGGTATAGAGGGGATGAGAAATTAGGATTTGGGTACAAAAGGGATTTTGTATTTTCTTTGGGTATGGAATGGATTGGTATAGATTCTTTGGGTATGGAAGGAATTTTCTCTTAAAAATGAGGTTTCTTGTGTCAGATTAAACAAGATGATTTCATAACTAAAATTGAAGTCGTTGGTCCAAGAAGCAGTGAGACAAAAACTTTCTACGGTCCAGAAGATAATGAAACACTGCATGAAAATGAACTTAATTCAAAGTGGAAGGCTAAAAAACATCTTTTATGATCCACGACACTATCAAGCAAAATTCCGATGTACTGCCTACATCAATAAATCAGTATAGAAGACCATGGACTGACAGAGAAGAAACAAGGATCACATACAGCGGCAGCACTTCATCTGCGGATCCTTTGGAGAAGATAGCACGGTCACTGGTTCAGATGAATGACGTGATCACATTTCATGGATATGAGATTCCAACAGAAGAACGCAAGGCTATCAGAGGAGCAAGACAAGACAGGCGGACTATCCTAATTAGACTGTTAACTAAGGAATCCTTCCCATGTTTACCTCTGTGTACAGAATTAACAAGCTATGAATGCTTATATGCCTGTTGTAATACATACACCTCTCTTTAGGTCCATGTTTATGTATAGTACTCCACGGCCTTAAGCAGGTATGAGCTTCCAGCCAATGCGCTCTTTTTGCCCTACCTACCACTTATTATTCAGTCTGAAACAACATTTCTAATTCAGTGCTCATGATGTGAGTCATTACATATGTAGCCATCCAGCCCACCGACTGTTTTCTCAATGTTAGTGCTTGATAAACTCCAACACAATTTTCATTTAAAAAATGTTAGTGTTTGATAAAAGAAATGCACATATGGTATGTGAATTTGGAAAGAATGCAGTATTTTCACAATCTAATTCAACTTGTAAAGTTAACTCTACCTCTCAAAAAAACTGTCGTCCATATATGTATCAAAAGTTATTCTTTGACGTGAAAACTGAATCAATCTTGGATGCGAAGATGTCCATATGAAAGGACCAAAAAATAATAATCTTTTCCTTAAAGCGATGTCCATTTCTATATTCCTGTTTTCCAAGGGCATGCTTGGATGCCTCAGGTGGGTTTTACCTTGTCAGTGAGCAGTAACTAACAGTGTTCTATATATATATATATATGTACCATTTCATAACTATGGTAACTGATTTGAAGATACGGTTGATGAAAGTATGGCATTTAGTAGTGTGATTCATGAATTAATTGGGTCTCGTTTTTGTGCAACAGTACGAACACAAAGGTTTATCAATGAAGACGCTGATACTTTTTCAAGGAGAGCGGAAATGTACTACAAGAAACGCCCAGAGCTAATGAAATTGGTTGAGTAGTTTTACCGAGCACACCGTGTGCTAGCAGAAAGGAACGATCAAGCCACTGGGGCACTTCGACTTCGTCAGGCTCACAGAACAATGTCAGAAGCATTTCCAAATCAGATGACGTCAATGTCATGAATCGTGGTCCTCTTCTGGCCAAGAAATGGAGCCACATACTCCAGATGTGTCTACTATCACCCACGCACCATTTGATTCAGATGCGCAGAAAGATGGGGCTGGTGTGTTACCACACCATTCCACCTCCGAGAGGAATGGTATACACCCTGAGGAAACCAGTGCATTGTCAAGTCGAAAAGGTCTAAAGTTGTTCAATGATCTGTCATCAAGTGGTGACAATGCTCCTTGTGCTGGTTTTGAAGGAAAGGTGCGGAAAGGCCTAACCTTTGAAAGCCATGGAAGATTTGCAAAAGGGAAGGAAGATATCAGCAAAGACATGGGAGATTTCCAACAAGAAGCTTCAAGACTATTGGCTGAGAACCAGAATATGAAACAACAGGTGTTGTCAGAATCTCAGCGGGCAAACAAAACTGAAAATGAGATCCAAATCCTTGAGGAGACAATATCGCAATTGAATTCTGACAAAGACACATCTCTTCTGCAAAATAATCAGTCCTCCGAACGAATATTACTTTGGAGTCTGAACTCACTAAGTCACAGGCTGACCTTAAGAATTAACTGATGAAATGGCTGCAGATGTCCAGAAGCTAATTAATGGCTTAATGCCGAAACGCTCAATATTGCTATACAGTCTGAGGCAGAGGGTTTGGATCAGAAGATGAAGATGCAACAACAAGAACTAGACCAGGGGGAGCATGAAAAGCGCATGCACAGAGCTTAAGTTTCCGCTTAAGCTAACCTTTCGAAGCTTAATGAATTGGAAAGTTTCTGCTTAATTTTCCAGGAGGAGCATGAAAAGCGCATGCAGGCTGAAAACGCTCTCCTTTCCCAGGGAAAGGAGCTTGCTCAATCTCATGAAGAAGTACAGAGGTTGACTGCTGAAATAAAGATGACAAATGAAAAGTTCAATTAGCTCAAGCAGACTGAAGACCTTGAGAACACAGTTTATGAGCTGATGAAGGATGTTGAGAGCCTTACTGAACAAAACCGCTACTCTGAAATAATGCTCTGAAGGCTTTGTATTTCACTGTGAAGTTCAATCCTTGAATCCTTGAGCGTATTTATCTCATCATGAAGCACTGAGAAGAATGCAGCTCTACTGAACACCAGGGAGCAGGTTTCAGTTCTCGAATCTCGATCAGCTCTCAAAGATGCTGTCAGCCTGTCACTACCTTTCAAAAAAAAAAAAAGATGCTGTCACTGGAGAAAGCACCTGACATGGAGTCAATACTCTCAAAGATGCGGTTGGAATTGGAGAGGCATGAACAGAAAATTCAGCGACTTGAGCAACAAATCGCACAAAAAATGGAGGAAAAAGTCTATTTTTGGCCATCCAACTCTTACCTTAGTTTGGTTTTGGCCATCGAACTCCAAAACCGGGTATCTTTGGCCATCCAACTATCAAAACCGTTCAAATTTGGCCATCGGACTGTTTTGATGGGTGGTTTTAACTTTTTTTTATTTACAATTTAGTTCTTAGATCTTAAAATGATTATTACTTTTTGCTCGTACCTCCGATTTGGGTGATTCTTGTGGTCACTTGTTACAAACGGTGAGCACTATATTTTAAAGTGATCTTTATACTATTTTATCGCTATTTTTATATTATTTTTTTGTCGTTGTGTAGAAAAATAATATAAGAAAATTAAACAAACTATTACAAGATAATATAATCAATATTTTAAAATGTAAAGGTCATCGTTACGAACACATGACCATTAGAATCACTTAAAACAGAGATTCAAGAAAAAAATAGTAATCATTTTAACATCCAAGGACAAAAAAACACTAAATTAGTCCATTTTAATCCTTGGATCTTAAAAAAATTATTATTTTTTCTCCTATCTCTGATATAAGTGATTCTAGTGGTCATGCATTCATAACGATGAACTTTATCTTTTAAAATGTTGATTATATTATTTTATAATTGTTTGTTTTACTTTTCTTATATTGTTATTTGTACGCAATGACAAAAAATAATATAATAAATAGTGATGAAATAGTATAAAGATCACTTTAAAATATAGTGCTCACCGTTAGTAACACGTGGCCACAATAATCACCTAAATCGAAGGTACGAGCAAAAAGTAATAATCATTTTAAGATCTAAAGACTAAATTGTAAATAAAAAAAGTTAAAACCACTCGTCAAAACAGCTCGATGGCTAAATTTGAACGGTTTTGATAGTTGGATGGTCAAAGATACCCGGTTTTAGAGTTCGATGGCCAAAACCAAACTGAGACAAGAGTTGGATGGCCAAAAATAGACCTTTTCCAAAAATGGAAGTGTCGACAGTTTTGGAGTTGAGTTTGAAAGATGAATGTGAGAAGAGGCTGCAAGCTCAAACATCACGCATAATAATAATAATAATAATAATAATAATAATAATAATAATAATAATAATAATAATAATAATAATAATAATAATAATATTATTATTATTATTATTATTATCATCATCATCCTATACATAGCGCTCCGGATTTTGAAGGCCTCCGAAGCCATCGAGTTACACTGTGCTACGGTTAAAAAAAAATCACGGGCGTGGTAGCACGTAGGGGAACCGAGGCTTTGCACGTTTCTCCGCAAGCGTCGTGCCGCGTGGCCACCGAGTACGGCGCTAAACGGTGACCGGGAGAGCACTGCTACGCGTTTCCTGTCGGCTGATATGAGAGGGCGACCTACTCCCCTCATATGAGACAGGAAGTGCTGCCTTGATGTGAATATGTAATGGACGAGGAGTAGAGCGCAGGCCAAACACCGCAGGATGGAGGATATGTGATCTACGGCAATGGGTAGGAGAATTCGTAGTATGGGGGGAGATTCCCGTCTCTATTGCTCCATCGTCGCCTCTCGAGCGTCAGCAGGTGCCTGCTCTGCATCGACCCTGCAATGCTCGCCACGTCCCAGCTAACACGCTGTAGCGATCTTAACCGAGAAATGGGCCCACTTAAGTATATTCCACCTTCTATTGGTGCTAATACACAAAAATGTTCCCAAATGCGGATTCGACCGTCGAGTCAAGCTCGACTAACTGCTACTGAAGATCGTCCGTCCATACGCTCACTCGAAGGTGAGTTCCAAAGATCACATCATTCCACAATTCAAATTACAACAAGGTTCAGAGTTATTACAACCAAATTGAAATGATAAAAAAAATAGTTTGAGTTCATGCAGCGGAAAGTAAACGAGATACTAGCGACGATCCATAGTATCGCCACGATGAAGTCAGCCGTGACGCTACTCCTCACGATCCTCAGGAGAGGTTGGCTCCCACTCGATGCTGTAACCAGGAGGAAGCTGGGAGGCCCAAGCCATAGAGGCAGCTACCTCCTGAGGGGATGGTCCTGAAAATTTAGCCACAAGCAAGGCTGAGTATACTAGTTATACTCAACAAGACTTAACCGACTGGTGATCACTACATCACCGACTCCTAAGATGAGAGGCTATTTGGCTAGTGGGGTTCTTTTGCCAAAAGCGACTAAGCTGATTTCTAATTTCTCCATTCTGATTTTAATTCCTTTAGCCTATCCATTCTAGGTGAGCCTAGCTAAGCAATCAAGTTTTGCAATACAATTATTCCATACAAAGATTTTATCCTTCCAAGTTTCACTTCATAATATGTCATACATCGGTCAAGCAGTCTCATTAACCGCGAGAAGCGGACAGTTCGAACCGAATTTACTACCTGGCCAGGGGAAACCCACACATACGGAATGGTTGGAAATGCTAACACACCCCAATCCTTTCTCCTTTCTCTGCGAGTGGCTCCCGAGTCCCAATGCCTCAGGGTAAAGGTTTACCACTACTGGGACTCACGCAACTACCCTCATGTGCCCATGGGATAACCTTTCCAAGACAGAGAGCTGTCGGACCTGCTCGCATCAATCGGATACCGGGACTTACCGGTCCCATAGTCCGTGCATATATGTGGTACGTTCAAACGCTTGACACAAAAGTACCACATGTTTCCAATTAAACCATCGATAGACGGGTATCTACAATCATCCGTCCATCATCTCTAGTGTTTCTGATATGAGTAGACATACAACTCCTATATCTCGTGAGTGTCGGAAACACTCGACTTCTATCGGTCTTAAGCATAGCGACTATCGAACCTAACATACTAGTGTTCAATCAAGGAACCTATGATCATGCAATCTAGGGTTTCATTCAACTTCTTGAAACTTAAATGCACAAACATATAATCAATAAATCGCGTAAGTAAAGTTAGGTTATGCTCCGGGGCTTGCCTTCCGGCTCGAAGCGGTACTCCTGCTCAGGGCTCGGATCCACGTGCACCACGTTCACCTCGGACTCCTGGGCGATCTCCTCGGCAGCGGGGACTAGCTCGTAGACTCCGTCGGCGAGACCCGAATCTATACGAAAGGCATGAATGCTTAAGTATCGAGATTTAAATAGTTGGGGTTTATTCAAATCTTGGTTAATGAATTGGAAAGGATAAACATTAATTATAAGTGAATATATCCTTTTCATTTTGAACCTTTACTTTGATTTTAGAGTTTTAGGTTTTTCTCTTTTCTTTTCTTTTTCTTCTCTTTTCTTTTCTTTTTCTTCTCTTTTCCACCATTTAAGTCCTTTTTCTATTATTCAAAAGATGAACTTAGGAATATTATTTTTAGGTGTCACTTGACCAGAGGCTTGATCATGCCAAGGCAGGAGCTTAGCCCAAAATTTGGATCAAGATAATTTTTCTATAATTTATTAAAATTATTCTTATCTTTTTGCCTAAAAACCAAACTAAAATCCTACAAAAATAATTACAAGGTTTCTGTCCAAACCACTTGGCACAGTGACTTAGGGTACCAAGAGTGACCTCTCTGCAAGTTTGCATGTGGTATTGATTTATGGTTATTTTTGTGGAATTTCACCATGTTTAAAACACCAAAAATTATTTATCCATTTTCCAGTGTCCAAAAATTACCATTTTCATTTTTCTAAGGTTTATTATGTCTTGATTAAGTTTCTGTGTGAAGGAGGTGATTTTTCACTGAGTAATTTACTTTCTGTGATTTATTTGCCAAAACAGCAGGGTATATGTTTGGAAATTCATAACTCTAAATCCACTGAGAATTTTTGTGCACCACTTGCGCATTAAGCTAATGACAATCACACTAACAACATATCCCAAGACCAGCTCCAGTGCATGTGTAGATTTTGAACTATGATGAAAAGTGTCCAAACAGATTTGAATTTATATTTCAAAATCTAAAGCTCAACTGAGTGAGGTGCAAAGGAAGAAGTTGGACTTCTTGAATCACTGGTCACTACAAAATTGGTTTGGCATTTTTCTGATTTTTCTACGATTTTCTATGAATTTTTGAAGATCTCAGCAAATTAAACCTAAAATATAGAATCTATTTTACGCTGTGAACCCTATAGTTTTTGAAAGTCTTACAACGGGGTCCCTACATTTTGCACTCGGCCCCCTGGAAAGAGGTAGACGATGCAGTTCAGCCCTCGAGTTCGCCGGCGTGCTTACGCCGGCCAAACGGCGGCGAGTCCGGGCCGGGAAAGCGGGGAAAACAGAGAGGGGCTCACCGCGGTTCTTTTAAGCTAGGTCTCGAGGTCGGGGAAGGC
Organism: Digitaria exilis; assembly: GCA_015342445.1. Taxonomy (NCBI): domain Eukaryota; kingdom Viridiplantae; phylum Streptophyta; class Magnoliopsida; order Poales; family Poaceae; genus Digitaria; species Digitaria exilis. Next base: position 71,011 of record JACEFO010001031.1, read on the forward strand.
CGGGAACGGGGTTGTCGACGACGGCGGTGGCTCTGCTTGCTCCGGCGAGTGGTGACCGGCGACGTCGGGGTCGGAGAGGGTCGGGGAAGTGGTTGGTGAGCACCAGCGTGGCACGGTGAAGCTGTTGGTGCCCTTGGTTCAGCCGGAGGAGGAGTGGAGCGAGCTGTGCACGTGCGCGGGCGACGGCGGAAAGCTCGGGCTTCTCTGGCGAGCTGCGCCGGCGGCTGCGGTGGCGGAATTGGGTCGGGGCTTGGTCGAGGAGTGGCAATGGGTGATGGGGAAGCTAGTGCGAGCCTCGGTTTGGCCGGGGGAGCAGCGGAGAGAGCTGTCCACGAGAGCGAGCTCGGCGAGGGTTTTCCGGCGTGGAAGAGAGGGGAACTGTTTGGGGCTTAAGTAGGAGTGAGAGGGGAGGAAGGGGGTGCTCGGGCAGCACGGGATGAGGGCTGGGGCAGCTCGGTGACGCCTCGCGGCGGCAGCGGCTTGTCGCGGCCGTGTTGGCGCCGTGCGCGGCGTCAACGCGCGCGCAGGCGTGCTGCAGGCGGCAGGCGCGCGTGGGCAAGGCGAGGAGACAGGGCGGGGAAGGAAAAAGCAACGTGCGGGGCACAAAAGTCGCTCGAGGGACCGATGGGCAACGGCGGCGATGGCATTAACCGGCGGTCCGCGGCGGCGACGCGACGGCGAGGCGAGGGTCAGCGCTACAGTGCGCCTCAGGCCACGCGACCTTGCCAGAAGCGTGCACCGCGAGCGGGGACACACAGTCGCGCCATTGGTCGGCTCAGGCGAGGACGGACGGCGACAGGGGCTGCCGGCGGCGAGCTCGGGCACGCGCGAGCGCGGCGTGGGCAACCCGTGAGCGCGCCGTGAGCGGGCAAAGGTCAACTTGGTTGGCATGGCTCAAACTCCAAAAATTTGAACACGGCTCGAAAATCTTCCAACATAAAAGTTGTTTAGAATTTCATGAGACACGTCCCTGCACTGGAGATTTTGAGAAAAAGTTGAAAATTTGGCCGTAAATCAAAAGGGGGTAAATCCCTGTTTTGAACTGAATTTTTGAAATTCGAGAGGCTAGATGGCAAAATTGGCCAAAGTGACAAAACAGGCAAAGTTCAGAAATCTGAAGATGTACAACTTTGCTTTTTGGAGATTTTGATGTTCTATGGTAAAATCTTGAGATTTGGCTAAAATTCCATTTCAGCTTTGAATTTAAATTGGAAAATTCAAATTCCAAGTTTAGGGTTTAAAATTCAAGATGCTTCCAAGCATTTTTAGGCTATGGTTTGAAAAGGGAAGTTTCTTGGTTTGACTTATTCTCCAACTTTCCCATTTGCACTTTTTCAAGTTTTTAGAAAGTTTTTCAAGTTTCTTTATTGCTCCATTTGAATGGTTGTGGACTCAAATTTGGATAATTTTCCTCATTTTCTTTAATTTCACTTTTGAAAGGTGCTTAGCTTAACTTAAACCTCACTTTAGTGTTAATTAACACCAGGGGTGTTATAGCCTACCCCCCTTAAAAGAATCTCGTCCCGAGATTCGGGAATGCTAGAAGGTGCGGAACATGCGGTACATGGTGGGGTGGTGAGAAATCCAGGATAATGTCGATTGAGATATTCCTCGGTCTCCCATGTTGCCTCTTCTTCAGTGTGATGAACCCACTGAATTTTATACATCTTAACTGAGCTCCTTCTCGTGTGCCTTTCCTTTTGGTCAAGGACTTTGAGAGGCTGAGCAACGTAGGTCAGATCGGGCTCAACTTCCACGTCTTCTTGTTCCACGACTTCAGTCGGAACTCGAATACACTTCTTAAGTTGTGAGATGTGAAAGACATTGTGCACGGCTGAAAGTTTGTCGGGAAGTCGTAGACGATAAGCCATGGACCCACACTTCTCAATGATTTCATAAGGTGCAACGTAACGGGGTGCAAGCTTTCCCTTTACTCCGAACCTTTGGACTCCCCGAGTTGGTGAGACCTTAAGATACACATGATCACCGACTGCGAATTTGAGAGGCATTCTTCGGCGATCAGCATAACTCTTCTGACGAGACTGAGCGGCTTTGAGGTTTTCCCGAATAACCCTGACTTGCTCTTCGGCTTCAATCACCAGGTCGGGTCCGTATATTTCCCGCTCTCCAGGCTGAGACCAACATAACGGAGTTCGACACATTTTCCCATACAAGACTTCGAAGGGTGCCATTTTCAAGCTTGCTTGGTAACTGTTGTTGTATGAGAACTCGGCGATAGCCAGGCATTTATCCCAACTTGCTTCATAGTGAATGACGCAAGCTCTAAGCATGTCTTCAAGGATTTGATTCACCCGCTCGGTTTGCCCATCCGTCTGCGGGTGGTAAGCCGAGCTTCGAATAAGCTTTGTGCCAAGAGATGCATGGAGTTGCTCCCAGAACCTTGCCACAAACTGCGGACCTCGGTCCGAAATGATTGTTCTAGGCACCCCGTGCAGACGTACAATTTGGTTGAGATAGATCTCGGCATACTTCTTGACGGCATAGGTGGTGTTGACCGGAATAAAGTGAGCGGTCTTTGTGAGCCTGTCCACAATGACCCATATAGAATCGTGCCCTCGTGCGGTCTTGGGAAGGCCAACAATGAAATCCATACTGATGTCCTTCCATTTCCATGATGGTATGGACAAAGGTTGAAGAGTTCCAGCCGCCTTTAGATGACTAGCCTTTACCCTCCGGCAAGTGTCACACTCGGATACAAACCGGGCGATATCCATCTTCATCTTGGTCCACCAAAAAGTTTTCTTCATATCCTGGTACATCTTATTGCTGCCAGGGTGAATAGAGAACTTAGAGTGGTGAGCTTCACTCAGAATTTTCTTCCGTAATTCCGGATCTTTAGGCACGACGATACGGTCCCCAAACCATATCATGCCTCGGGCATCCTGACGGAAACAGTTATACCGTTACTCCGTTCCTTTGGCCAGCTCCTCCCGAATAACTCCGACCTTTTTATCGGTCTGCTGGGCCAGAAAGATCTCATCGTGCAATGTGGACTCGAGAGATATGTTGTTTAAATAGCCATGCGGAACAATCTCGAGATTGAGTTTCGCCATCTCATGGCATAGAGTATCGGCATACGATTCGACCGAAAGACAATGGCAATGAGACTTGCAGCTCAAGGCATCCGCCACCACATTCGCCTTTCCGGGATGATAATGCAAACTCATGTCATAATCCTTTGCCAACTCCAGCCATCTTCGTTGTCTCATATTCAAATTAGCTTGAGTGAAGACGTACTTGAGACTTTTGTGGTCGGTATACACGTTGCAAGGAACTCCTATCAGATAGTGCCTCCATATTTTCAGAGCGTGAATCACGGCTGCCAATTCAAGGTCGTGAGTGGGATAATTCAGCTCATGGGGACGGAGAGCACGTGAAGCATAAGCAATAACTCGATTCTCTTGCATAAGAACACAACCGAGTCCGGTGCCTGAAGCGTCGCAATAGACATCGTAGGGTTTGGTGCTATCCGGTTGGGTCAGAACAGGAGCTGAGGTCAACAACTCCCTCAACGTGCGGAATGCCTCTTCACACTTCTCATCCCACACGAATTTCTGCCCCGTCTTCAATAGCTCGGTCATTGGCTTGGCAACTCGCGAGAAATCCGGAATAAAACGACGATAATATCCTGCCAAACCCAGGAAGCTTCGGATTTCGTGGACAGAGGTAGGAGGTTTCCAGTCCATCACTTGCTGCACTTTCGTAGGATCTACCGAGATACCATCCTTAGAAACAGTGTGACCTAAGAACTTCACACTATCCAGCCAAAACTCACACTTGGAGAACTTGGCATACAACTTGTGATCACGGAGTCGTTGAATAACAATGCGGAGATGCTCGGCATGCTCTTTCTCATTCTTGGAATAGACAAGAATATCATCAATGAAAACCACTACGAACTTATCCAGCTCGGGCATGAACACCGAATTCATGAGATACATGAAATAAGCAGGAGCATTAGTCAGTCCGAACGACATAACCAAGAATTCATAAAGTCCATAGCGGGTCGAGAAAGCCGTCTTGGGAATATCACAAGGGCGAATCTTGATTTGATGATATCCGGAACGAAGATCAATTTTTGAGAATATCTTGGCTCCGGCGAGTTGATCGAACAATACATCAATGCGGGGAAGAGGGTACTTGTTTTTTATGGTGACCGCATTGAGAGGCCGGTAGTCAATACACATCCTTAACGTGTGATCCTTCTTCTCGACAAATATGGCAGGACAACCCCAAGGTGATGTACTAGGACGAATGAAACCCTTGTCCAGTAAATCTTGGAGTTGAGTTTTCATCTCTGCTAATTCCGCGGGTGGCATTCTATAGGGTCTTTTAGAAATCGGTGCGGTTCCTGGTTGTAGCTCGATAACGAACTCAATGTCCCTATCCGGTGGCATTCCAGGCAAGTCGTCAGGGAAGACATCGGGGAACTCACAGACAATAGGAATGTCTTCAAGCTTGGGTTCAGTCATAACAAAAACACATGGCAAGTCGAGATGCTTCCAAGCATTTTTAGGCTATGGTTTGAAAAGGGAAGTTTCTTGGTTTGACTTATTCTCCAACTTTCCCATTTGCACTTTTTCAAGTTTTTAGAAAGTTTTTCAAGTTTCTTTATTGCTCCATTTGAATGGTTGTGGACTCAAATTTGGAAATTTTCCTCATTTTCTTTAATTTCACTTTTGAAAGGTGCTTAGCTTAACTTAAACCTCACTTTAGTGTTAAACACCAGGGGTGTTATACACGCCACGACTAACACACGCTGTGTTAAGATGAAGTGGAAAAAAGTTTTTTTTTCTGAAAAACGTGTTATGTGAGGGGATGAATAGTAAAGGTAAAAAAAAAATTAGAGATACAAGTTCTGTGAGGGGGATAAATAGAAAGTAAAAAGTACTCGTAGCTTAACACAGCCTCACTGGCATCGACGTCGCCGGCGCGTCGTGCCAGTTGGTAACCACCGCCTGCGATTGCAACTCTGTGCTTTCTTCTCATCAACCTAGCCATGATTGCCATGACCGAGGTGACTTTTCTGTGCTGCCTGCCTCTGCCTGCTGACCTGACCAACTATTCGGTGAAACTTCATCATTATTTTATTTTCTCTGCCATGGTTGATTCTAACCTTTTCACATAAGGCAAGATTTTGAAAAGATAACTATGCTCAAATGAGGCTTCACAAAGGATGTTGTGATATGTCAATCCTTTGCCTAAACAAGCTGCCAAGAGTTCTGCATTACATATGTGTCTACAATGTTAGTCATTTCTTATTTGCAAATCATATGCCTCTTTATTCAATCGACAATTCCTTTTTAGTCTTGCGTTCTTAGCCATCTGTATGGTTAAATTGCAGTTACTATCTGTTCACACTATCCATAAGCCATAACCTACAAAGCCAGCCTGTCATCAGATGACCTGCCTTTTAAACAAGAGTAACAAAATTACTTTTGTTTAAAAGGGGCCATAAAATATTATGATCAATACAACCGAAAGGTACTATGCATAAAATTTTTTTGACATGGACCACCGATGCCTTTCTGACGGGCGCGGCGTTAGCGCGCCTCCTTTCCTAGTGTCAATGGAGAGAACTAGAACAGATGGCGCGCTTTGCGTGTCCCATCATGATCAAAGCAATAGACCAATAAAGTTAAAAAAAAAGAACTGTAATTAGTAATGAAGGTAGAAACGAATGCATCACTGATACATTCATGGGGCTATAGATGGAGTGAGTTTCATTTCACATTCTAAAATATCAGTTTAAGCCTTTACAACGTCTACATTAATGATCCAAGTATGCATGCAAAGTACTAAAGCAGTATTAAGACACCAAATAGACGGTTACATCGTTTGCAGCTATGAAATTCCAAAAATACATTAGCGGTTTGATTTAACATAGGTGTCATCCTGCAAAGCGGAGACCATCTTCTTGCAGCAGCATGCCATTACCATTAAACCTCAGTAATTAATCAGTCATCGTATCCATCATGAAGCTATAAAACTCGGTCATCTTCTTGCCTGCAGAGCATACAAGGACTTAGCATGACATATTGAAGCAAAAGCTCCATTTGCAAAGAACACAAATTGCAACAGGAGAAAATTAAGTAAATTGATGACAATATGCACTGAGGACCAATTGATACAATGAGATGTATTTGCACAAATAATAAATGTTATTGTATCAAGTAGACAGGAAGGGGTGAAGGACAATACAACTATTTAGAGTAAATAGAGTATCAAAATGTTATCAAGCTGGAAGGGTCCAGTTAGTACAAACATAGAGAATGTTCTAAAATCTCAACAATGCATGGATGTTAAGTAGAGACCGGATTATAAAAACTTCAGAAATTAAAAAATGATTAGCACGATACAAAAACTAACCTTATCAGCGAAAAAATGAATTAAAGTCAACTAATGCAATTTCATCAGGGCAATAAGGAATAACAATTTCATTTATTTGTTGCATTTTCAGTTCCTTGCCTACTTGATCTAGAAGTAACATCAGTAAAATGGCATGACATACAGGCCCATACATAAAAATCACATCACATGGACATCATAAATCAGATATGAGATACAGTTGTATCCTCCACATACATAGATACTGAGTTCATTTGCACTCTTTATTTGTTTAAACAAAGAGAATGCCGCAAAGCAGAAATGTGGCTGTGTCAATCTTGGAACACCTAGGGAAGGTAACAGGCATAGTATCGTTTTCTAGCTTTCTCAAAGATGGTAAAGAGTAATTACTGGCTGCTATGCTGAATCGTCTCTCAATCCCTGGCCAATTAGTATATCAAGCTATATTAGAGTGGGTTCAATATGTGTTTGCGCAACAGAACATATATTTATTTCCCAGAAGAGAAATCCCTACCATTTATAAGTCAAAAACATGATCAAATGTTAGTTCTAGAGATTTGAAAGTATACAAAAGAAGTTTTAGAAGAGCACAATAAATAGTTTTATGTTTTAATTAGATCTGAAGCTCTGAACTATATTAGGTGCTTGGAAAATTAATGCAGCGAACAAAAGAAAGGAGAGGAGAAACCGGCTTATTATGTCTTTGCTTCAGTTTTAGTTAATTTGGGCCTCTGTTAAAGCCATTTTATAGGATTGGTCCAAGAATCTGTTCCTAGCATGGCCAAAATAAATCATTAACATATTGTCCACTGGAAACTGTTTGCTTTAGAATTGTTTAGCACATACTGCATATGAACTTCTCTTGTGCTCTCTATTTCATTTAGTCCTTGTGCTCTCTATTTCTTTTAGTCCTTATCAATTGGAGTTATGTCGATATTCATGTTACCCCTTAATTCTAAATTGTATGGTCTACAACAGAACCAGAAAAAGGTAATGTACCAATGGATACATCATTTTACAATATTTCCAACTGTTGAGGTTGCCTGCAGCAAAAAAAAAAAAATTGGTAATGAAAATCTACTTCTTAGAATCTTGAACAGCCACAATCATTATAATGCAACAAAGGTTCAATAGAATGAAAGTTCAGGTTTAGACATATGCGCTCCTTAATTAATAGCAGTATTGCTGAGCCATTATACGGTATACAGATTGGCCTAATAACCTGACCATTACTTGGAGGAATTCATTTCGCATGTAATGATCAATATACTAACACAACATAGCCATTTACTTCTGATAAGAAGAATTTCTGGAGCTGCAGTTTGTTGTAGTGGTTAGAAACACAAACAGACCATTGTCTATCTATTTCACATGTTATTCTACATGCAGCTGGATTCTGAAAGGATAGCAAGGAGTAATTTACCTCGCCGTGAGCTCTGTCCCTCTTTGTATTCAGAGAAGAATCACCAGGTGCATTTGCATTGGTAGGCAAAGTCTTTCCCTATGGCAAGGACTACGAAAATGAGCAATTAAAGTACCAGTTCATATTACCAGCTTATCCTTCTCTTGCAAGGCTGTGCGAAAAGAGGAAGGAGAGAGGAACCAGGCAGGCTCTACTACTTCTCCCAAGGGAAAAGGATTAAGCATCCATCCGGAACTATCCTAGATAAATGCAGTTACTCAATCTATAAGCAATGCTTGAAAACAAACGAATCTGGAGATGTATTTATCATGAATGGGCGCTGATCATAAGCAAACGAATCTGGAGATCAACAACTTGCCTAGTTGCCTTTCAACTTGCTTGCTTGAATAGAATTTCTAATTGCCTTGGTGCACTATTACTAAGGGGAAAAAAGATTCAGGTGAGACTGGCAGAGATAGTTAACCTCAAAGGAAATTTTCATTGCCTAGTTGCCTTTCAACTTGCTTGCTTGAATAGAATTTCTACTTGCCTTGGTGCACTATTACTAAGGGAAAAAAAGATTCAGGTGAGACTGGCAGAGATAGTTAACCTCAAAGGAAATTTTCACATCAACAATCAGCTCTACCACCTCGAACCCCTGAGGCACCACATACATTTAATGGATCCTCCACACCAAACCATATGTGAATTTGAAAATCTTTGTTGGAGCCATAAACTGTTTTCAGATGGTGGCATACCTTTGTTAAGTCACCACATTTTTCACACTTCCATGTAACCAGTGGCATACCTTTGTAACAAAAGCACAATGTAAACAAATGAGAATGCTATAAAATAGCTATCGTGCCCAAAAAGAGGGAAACGGAATACTTAAAATACGAATCCTTGCTGGTGATCCCAACACATTGTGCATGAGGGAACACCCTCTAGACTTAACCCTTGTGTTCCACAAACAGAACAAATGTTTGAATAATAAGAGCATTGCCTATGAAGGAGCAGCCTCTAGGCTACTAATCAGCTTCATGTGAAAGGAAAATACATCATATACCATAAAATGTGTTAATCCACACTATGACATTAAAGAACTTCTAGTCATATACACGAAGGGATTTTAGATCAAAATATACAACCAATTTTGACCCAGCTTTACCATTGGTTCTCACACCGTGGCAGAATCAAGCCATCAAGGAAGAAGAAAGTGCATGACGAACGATACAGAGCTACCTACATTTTACCGAATGGATCTAGTAGATGGTGAAAGAGGCCATACCAGCTCAGGCAAACCCAGTTGAGAAATTTGGATTTTTGCCATCGCAAACGTTGGGCTTCGAAACTTTATCATCGTAAATGTTGGCTTCGCAGATTTGCCATTTAGAACGTGGACAACTTGATTTTCTTGCCATTTCAACTCTTTTACTTTCATTTAATTCCTTTTTCGTTTTCTAAACCTATGTAAAGACTAAACTGCACATGCCTAAGTCGCTGCATCTGTTTGCTCGATTGCTCACCAATCAAATCGCGTACCCGGCAATTCGCGTTTTGCCTGCCGGTTTCGCACAAACATGATTTGCAGTCGGACTGCTGGTTCTGGAAGCCACCGTCGTGCGGCGGCGATCCCATCTGCCTGCACGGCTGCACCTACGTCGATGCTGCTCCACCGCATCGCCGGCTGCCTTTCCCATCACTGGTGCGGCCAATCGTCAGGTGCAGCGTAGACAGGAGGAACAAACCACCGCAGGCAATTGGGCCAAGAGGTCACGCCGGTGTTGGTCGAGGACGGCACGCTCGTCAGGAGAGGAGAAGGCATCAACGTGACAGACGGGGAGCACAGGAAACCTTGCTGCGAGCAGAGGCGGGCAACTCAAGCTGGTAGTTTCGTCCAACCACGAAGGAAGAAATTAGATGCATAACGTGAGAGACCATGGGTAGTTTGGTCTTTACATAGGTCTAGAAAATGAAAAAGGAATTAAATAGAAGCAAAAGAGTTGAAATGGCAAAAAAATCAAGTTGTCGATATTCTAAATGGCAAATCTGCGAAGCCAACGTTTGCGATGATAAAGTTGCGAAGCCCAACGTTTGTGATGGCAAAAATCCAAATTTCTCAACAGTTAGCCCCAACCTAGGTTCCCTTCGATTTCTCATTCTATCTCCGATCTCTATTATTCCTTTTCAAAAAAAAACTGCCAGCTCTCCAATCAAATCGGCGAGAAACAACAGAAATTGGGGAGGGGTTCGGCGACTTCCCTAAACGGGAGCAACAGCTCGACGGATCTCGTCAGGAGCGCGTGACCTCGGCGAATGGCGGGGCCAGCCTTCTCCCCCACCTGCTAGCCGCGAAGTCGCAGGCCGAACTCCTCCGCCGAGCTGCTACCTCCCGAGCGATACCTCGCCAAGCTCCATTGTCTCGGGCGGTGGAAGCCGGCGGCGTCGAGCCGAGGGATGCGAGATGCACTTGGGCGAGAGCACGAGAAGGGCGGCACAGATAGGATGGCATAGTCCGTGAAGCAGAGTCGCAGAGAGAGGACTGAGGGAGCTCTAGGTATATATGGCCAAACGGGCTCGGCCCGCTGGGCCGGCACTAGCACGGCCCGAAATGGCACGGCCCGAACACGACACGGCCCGATTGCCATCGTGCTAGTGCCGTGCCCGTGCCCGACCCAGTGCTGTGCCTGGGCCGCGGAGCCGGCCCGCGGCACTAGCATGGGCACGGCCCGCTTAAACGGGCGGCACGGGCACGGCCTCGGCACGCCAGGGTTGTCGGATGGGCGCGAGGGCGCCTCCCGACCGTTGGATCCGATCGTTGGGAGGCGCCCTATATAAGTCGTCGGCCGTCGCCGCCCCCCTCTCGCAGCCCTAACCCTAATTCATTTCCCTCCCCTCTCTCGGCTCTCGCACGACTCGCTGCGGCGGCTGCAGCTCTCCGCTCTCATCCCTCTCCAGTCCTCTCTTCTCTAGATCTCCGGTGGCCTCGCGCCGCCGGTGGCCGGCACTGGCACACGGCACGGCCATCTACCACCCTGATCTCGATCTGTAACAGAAGATGTAGCTACATCCTTTCGTTGTCCTTGTCCTCGTCCTCGTCGTCGACGCCGTCCTGCTCACTCTCTGTCCCTACTGGTGCTCCGGATCTAGATCCGTTGAGGGACCACTCGGCTTCCGGCCATCGTCATCGCCGCCGACGACTTTGGTGCTCCGGCTGCAAAGGTATGAACCCTAACCCTAGATCTGGTCTCTCTTCGCCTTTGTGTGGTGCGAACTCTAATCCTAGATCTTGTTTCTTTGGCAGCCGTTGAGGGACCAAGTCATTGGCGGCTGACGATGTCGTCCGACAAGGAGACGGTCGAGATCGACATGAACGATGAGAGACGGGGGTGCGGGCTGGCTGGAGATGACGACGAGGATGACTTGTGCGAGGACCGGGAGTTTCTATTCGGCAGAGATGCTCCCATTATCGTCGACGCAGACGGCGATGATGAGCTACCTGAGCCTGAGCCTCTGCCGGACGGCGGCAACACCGGCGCACACGTCCCTCCACGTCTCCTGTTTGGGATGATTTCGAGAAACTTTACACGATCGTCAATGGTAAGCGGGTAAGGACTGGTGCCAAATGCCTCCATTGCTCGAAGGTGTACTCTGGTTCTTCCAGAGGTGGTACTAGACACCTTTCTCGCCACATTGCTGCTTGTGTTAAGAGGCGTGAGAAGTGTCGCTTGACTCAGTCTCAGTTAGGTTGAAGAGCTAGGTTGACTGATGTGTATAACAAATATGATGCTAAGTTTGGTGCATTTAGGTTGAAGAGAAATTACCCTCCTCAGCCTCCTAGTAAGTCAAGGACTGCTTGGGATGAAATATATGATGATGATGCAGGTTCTGCTGTGTGTGGTAGCACTTCCTCTATCTCTGGTTCTTTTACCATGTCTAGAGATACATCTGCAACTTCTCTTTTGCATGCAGTGACCTCATCTGCTTCTGCTTCTAATGCTTCTGAACTTGTCTCATATTTAGACTATGATACTGTCAACCATCTTTCTGATGACTTTAACATTCTGAATTGGTGGCATCAGCATAAACTTACTTATCCAGTTCTCTCTGTCATGGCTAAAGACATCTTAACATGTCCTGTTTCTACTATATCATCAGAGTCTACCTTTAGCATGACTGGCAGGATCATCGAGGAGCGTCGAAGGAATCTCAAGCCGGAGATGGTGGAGATGCTCACCTGCATCAAGGACTGGGAGGCTGCAGAGTTGAGGCTGCAACAATTTGTCGAGGACAGTGAGCTTGAAGATGCCTTCAAAGGCATTGAGCTTGATTCATGATCTATTTATGTAATGGTCTGTAATAATTAGAGTAGGCTTTGGACTTGGACTTTCTGCTCATGGAACATTGAATCATTGATGTAATGAACTATATTAGAGCTTGGCTGTACTCTTTTCCTGTCTAGGGTTTCTCACAAGGGTGAATTTTACCTAGATAGGTTTTTAATGAGGCAGCCATTGCACTAAGCTCCATCTTTTGTTAAATCTGTGTCTCCTAGATAGGTTTTTTGTGCTAGTGCCGGCACGGGCATATAGTGCCTCCTGGCATGGCACGGCACTATGCCATATCTGCCGTGTCGTGCTAGTGCCTGGGGTAAGGCACGGCGGCACTAAGGGGCACGGCACGGTTAGATGGCGGGCCGTTTAGTGCCGTGCCGTTTAGTGCCGTGCCAAATCGTGCCCGTGCCGTGCCGTGTCGTGCCGGCCCGTTTGGCCATGTATAGCTCTAGGGTTCGGGTATGAGTGGACCGCGGGTTAATTTCTACATATTAAAAGGGCCGTTTTGCAAAATCACCACAGGACACGTGGTGGCACAGGGAGGCAGGAGCGGAGGCGTTGCTCGCTCTGGTGCAAGCAAACGGCAGCTTTTTTAGGGTGTGTTTAGATTGTGGGCTAGTTTAGTTCTCAGATATTTACTATTTCTCTCATCACATCCATCACATCATTTTTCATCTTTTTGTCACTATTCATTGCTAGAGTACATATCTGCTGCAGTAAATCTTCACCTATCTCCACCAACTAAACACCCCCTGTAGGAAAAAAACTGTAGCATAAGAAAAAAACTGTAGCATTCGCTGGAAACGTGTTTTGTGAGGGAGGAATAGTGAAAAGTTGGAATGAATAGTGAAAAGTTGAAATAAATAGTGAATAGTTAGGAATCTGAACATAGCCTTAAGAACTATGACCAGAACTATCTCAGCAGCGAACAGCTAATAAAAAATATGGTAATCAGATTTTACGACAGAAGCATTGAGCAGTTCAATGCGGACCCTATCATAATCAACCTTTTGGATTATGTAGATTACACAAAAAACAAAGAAACAAATGAAAAGGATCTACCTTCACACATAATTCCACCGATTAATTAAAAAATGGATTTCAACAAATATAGGCATGGTAAAATTATTATACACCTGAACAAATTTTGAACTTAATCAGGTTATTCTTGCAGGCAGCGACCACAATTCACATTTAGATAGCATTGTTCAAACTGGGTATATGTAGCATAGATCAACAAAAAGTAGCTTCCTCACAATAAATAAAATAAAACACATCTGAAGAATCTAAAGCACACTGATCTTGAGCTCGGTGGACGGTGAAAACTGAAACACAAACAGATAAACTTCCAAAACAACAGATGGTTGCAAATGCCTCGGCTAGCCAATTTGTTTGGCTCTGCCATGGTGCTCTTGATGTACAAGCACACACATGCAAAAATAAACATCACAACACAAGTCAAGTTGTGCTTGAGAATGGCCCTCTCATCAATTAGATCATACCATTACTCTAGGAGGTGCAACCAAAGAAACATGAGCAGAGAGTATGTAAAATAAGACTTAATTTCTGCCCGTTCTTTAGCTACTAAAAGCAGCAAAGAACTTATGTCAATATATCTATTAAAATCTGAACTTTGAACCTGAATATGCAAGCACAATGATAGAGAAGGGGTTAAAATCTTGGTTCCAGAAACTCCACAAAGACCATCATCAGTTAAAATGGTACTGATAGTCACAGAATTGGACATAGTTGTAGAAATGTACCGTCAAGGTCCTTAAACATGGTATTCTCTTTGATCAATCATCGGAGACCTCCTGGGCTCGACGTGCAGAAAAGGAAATTAATTTAATGGTGATAAGAATTTTACAATTATTTACCTGCGAACGAAAAGCTCACGAGCTATCATCCATGTCTCTTACTAAAAGGAAATAACAATGCGCGGTATACATCAGAAAGTCTTGTGTGGATAACCATGTTTGGGGCTGGGCATTCTGTTAAACACCTTGCAGATAGTGGAGACGCTCGTGGGCTTAGTCTTGATCTGGAGGAAATAAAGAGAGAGTTTAAGCTGAAATTATCTAAACTTTAATCTGCCAGTGCAAAGATAATATGTTGAAACTTCAAAGCATAACAATTTGTTTAACAAAGATTTCTCTAGATCAAGTCTCTGTTGAGCCTCATAAGATTTAGATCTTATATCATGCCAAACTATGAGAACACGCATGCCAAAGCTAACAAAGACAAGTTTCATGTTTCAAATAGGTTTGTGAGGCTAAGCTACATTTTATTTGATTTTAGCAGGAATGTAGGTAAATCATATCTAGGTATTGCAGGAAACAAATTGAATTTCCTACCAATAACCGGTAGGTCATATGAGCTAAAACTCCTATTCTACACAAAAATGTTCATAATAACATATATGAAGCCACACAAAAATATATAAGCATCTCATGGAGTCAAGAATCAGATGAAAGATATTTACAAAAGAATAGACAAAAAAAGGTGAAACCAATAACTTTATCTGAAACTGGGAAGGTTAATTATCATCATGCAACATTCAATTTTCATTGGTGGGTACTACACACAGATTGTGTGTAAGACTTACTTTTGAAAGCATAGAATATAGCCTCGCGGGCTTACACAAATTCAGATAATACCATGGCAGTTGATCTTGCTGATCTTCTCGCTATCTTCTCGGCATCAGGTTCTCCTGCACTTCCATCTTCTTGCTGATCTTGCTCCTCCCCCTCTGCATCCTAAAGAGCCAACTAAAACAATCAATGATATGATTTGAAGCCATAAGAAATTAATATAATTGCATAGCTTACCTATGCAACATTTTGTATAGTGGCAACTGGGTCATTCTCAAATACACATTGTTTATATACAGTAACAAATTCCTAGTTAAAAATGGAATCTCTTTCCTAGTCATATTGAGCACATCTTGCTGACGAATAATTGACCTACATAGACTAATTTCCAGCAAAGATCTTTTAGCCTTAGAAGATTGTCATATTCAATTGTATAAAGCCATACACAGAAAAATACTACATGGCAACACCTGCTGAGCATGTATGTGATGAACATACCATAGCAACGACAAAGTTGAACCTTTTCGGTTATGGATGTACTCAAAATAAATGTATGAGCATTCCACCTTGATGTACACCACTTGCACAGGGGAGCTGGACATCAACCACTGATGCAACACTTCCTGGGATGTTGGCGGCGTTGCCTTTGCTAACACCCCTGCTAAGCCTGCCAGTCATGTAAGGACAACGAACAAATTTTGTAATTCAGAGTTCTAAAATATGGGAACTAAGAAGGCATACACATATATGACAGGTACAGAACATGAGCATATTTGTTTTCTAAAAAATAAGCAAAAGCCTAGCAAGATACATATGCTCAAGCGCCACCCTTTCTGCCATTTGACGCTTATGAGAAATCAAACTGTGGTCCCTACTTCTAGGTACTAATCTAAGTAAATAAACAACAGCAACCAAAGTATATATTACAACATGCAAAAATGCAAGGCAAAGTGGAAGATGATAAGACCACAAAAGATATTTCTTGTAAATACCTTCCATATCTACAGCTGAGGGGCAGATAGGAGCCACCAGAGGACATCGACTCGTCCATGCTGACCCCTTCGTTGCAATGCAGGGAGCCCGTGTACATGCTGCTGGCACCCACAAACCAGGTCGGGAGAGGGAAACCCCAAACACGAATGAAACGGCCATCAGACATGATGCATCCCCCAAAACCGAACCCACCTGCTCCTTGAAGCGAAGAACCGGCGAGCAGGCGAGGGATGGCGGCGGCACGAAAAGAGGGAGAGGGAGAGGGAGAGGTAGAGAGGAACCTAGGCCAACCTTACCTGGCTCGAGCAACGGCGGAGTCCGAGACCAAGCCCAAGCCGGCGCCAAGCAGGATAGGGGCGGCGGCGGCGGCGCGAATAGAGGTTACATGAGGGGGAGAAAGAGAGAGGTGGAGCTCTAGGGTTTGGGTATGACCGTGCACTACGGGTTGATTTCCACAAAACTAAAGAACATTTTTGCAAAATAACCACAGGACACGTGGCGGCACAGGGAGGCAGGAGCGGAGGCGTGGCTCGCTCTGGTGCGAGCAAACGGCAGCTTCTTTTAAGAACTTTGATTTGATGTATTCTGAGTCTCAGGGAGACGTGAGTAGGTTGCATCTATAGACTGGAAAGTTGAATGCTTTGGAGAACTTGTCATCCGAACTTAAGAACACCATCCTAATTCTAAACACCAAGAAGGATGCTACCATTCATGAGAACCAACAATCCTCAGTGAGAATATCTGATCTGGAATCTGAACTCACGGCTTTAAAGGCTTAACTGGAGCAGGTTGAAGGGAAAAATACAGGTATTGGATCAAGAACTCAAACATAAAAGAGAAGAGGTAGATAATCTCCAAATTATCCTACAAGATGAATCTCAGAAACGGGTTGAAGGTGAAGCATCACTTATGTCAGGACTCAGGATACAGCTCTTATGATGACATACCTTTGCTCTGAGTCACAAAATGAAGTCAATAGGTTGACGCTATAAATTGAGAAGCTGACTGGTAATTTACTTCAGGTAGAGAACAATAAGATGGACCTTGAGAACATTGTAACCAAGCATATGGAGGAGATCCATATCCTTCGTGAATAGAATCTTTCCAGTGAACTTATGATAAAAAGGACCTTTATTGTGAATTGGAAATATTGAAGGAATTTAGTGTGAAACTGCAGACAGAAATGGCGTTACAAATAGGTGAGAAAGAAGCACGTCACAGAGATTTCGCTTGTCAAAGGGAGGAGAAGGAAAATCTAGAGGGAACGCGCACTCTGGATGATGAGATGGATGCCCTGAAAACCAGTGCGGCAATAAACCAGAAGTTAATTGAGGATTTGCAAACAACAAACTCAAAACTGAAGGAGGCCTGTGCAAAGAATGAGGTTGAAAAAGGCACTTCTCTCAGAGAAGCTCCAAGAGGTGGAGAAGCTATCAGATGCAAATGCTGAAATGGATGCACTGAAGGAGAAGATAAAAGCATTTGAGGCTTCATAAAGCTCTCTGAAGGATATAATTTCCTACCATGTTTCTGAAAAGGCTGTTCTTGCAACAGAGCTAGAGGTCCTTGCTACAAGTTTGTCTGATGTTTCAGATAAGAATTCCATCTTGGATATCTCATTATGTGATATGAAAACTGAGCTAGAAGATTTGAGAGCAAAGCTGAAAACTTCTGAAGAATCCTACCAGGCTCACCTCGCAAATAACTCAGCTCTCTCAGTTGAAATGGATGCATTGAGGGAGAACATAAAAGCATTAGAGTCATCAGAAAGCTCTCTGAAGGATGCAATTTCCTGCCATGTTTCTGAAAATCCGTTCTTTGCTTCAGAGCTGGAGATCCTTGGCAAAAGTTTATCTTATGTTTCAGAGAAGAATTCCATTTTGGATGTCTCATTATCTGATACCAAAACTGAGCTATAAGCTTTGAAAACAAAGCTGAAAGATTATGAAGAATCTTGCCAGGCCCACCTCAGAAATAACTCAGCTCTTTCTGCTGAAAAGAACAATATGTTATCTCAGTACTTTATGATGTAAATCTACATACTCATTATTAAAGTAGAAACTATTATTGTTACACTTTCATAATTTTGGTAAACTGTTCGCGTCAAATGTCCTTTACGTACTCAAGTATTTCTCATCTAATGTTTCGAGTAATTTTTTTTCTTTCCTTTGGAGAGCATTACAGTGATTATGAAAGCCCTTGAACATAATCATGCCAATCTGGAAGGCAAAGAGAGATTTTGCATAATGAAGTGAAAGAACTGCAGGGTCAGTTGAGAAATAAAAATGATGAATACAACGTTGCACCATCAACTGCAAGTGAACAGTTACGAGAAGCAGATTTCTTCTCTGCAAGAGAAAAACCATTATCTGAAATATCAGACAAACTTAGGTGCTTCTATTAACGCGGTTATCAGTTTGCCTGACGAGCAAGACAAGAAAGTTGTTCTTTTCACTGAATGCAAGAAGTATGTTGAAGCAAATCATTGTGCAGCAATGTTAGTTTCAGAGCTGATGGAGGAAGCCAGATATCACAAGGAGAGAACATTCCTAATGCATAATGAAAAACTGGCGGAAGGGATTTCACAGCAAATGAAGGTTCTGAATTATCTGGAAAGATTTAGGACCTGCTGAGTTAGCTGAGGACGAAATTCTACTGCAGACTGTTTCAAATGAAACCACTAACGTTCTGAAATTTAAGGATGAAGCGGAAGATATGAATAGGCTAATGTACATCGAGCTCCCAGTTCTCTCCAACTGTTTTGTTGCATAGGGATGGAACTCAGAGATCTGCACTTACAGAAGTGTGCCCTAGAGAAAGAAGTGGCAAGTGGGGCAGAGGAATTGCTTTCTTTGCAAAGTAGAAATCACCAGATGGAAAGCAATGACAGGGAAGAGGTGCTGAAAACTGAAGTATTTGTCATACAAGAGAAGCTATCTTGCTTAACAGAGTCCTACAAAGGCATTCATGTGCATTCATGGTTCAAATAATGAACAACAACCCTTTTTTACAACTGTCAACTAATCTCATTGTTCCGGAAAGTGCACGGTTACCTCATGTGCGAGAGGGTAATGATGGGCTGAAATCTCACTGCTTACGCGAAGGAACTCCAGAGTTCTTGAATGCCAAAGATCGTCAGGAGACAGCTGAGTCTGCAGCTAAATTGGCGGCAGCAAATATTGAAATTAAGAGCTTAATGCATCGAGGCAAAGGAAATAAATTCTGACAATGAAAAACAAAAATATGTTGAGATCTCCAAATGAAAGCAGATTCAGACAGTGAAGGACATTAAGCTTGACCAAATATTACTTATTTATTTCATCGAGCACAGATGCAGGCCATAACGCTGTCATCCACTTGTCATACAAAAGGAAAGAGTTCGACAACTTCGCAACAACACAACAACTACCACACCCACTTGTTACTTAAATACTAGTTATACTTGCATCATAAACTTCCCACTTGTCATCCACACCACATCATAGACAGACAGTTTAACAACTACCACAACCACTTCCAACACTTGCATGGTATCCCGGATCAGGCTTTGCCAGAAGCCAGCCGGATAAGATGCCATGATCCGGCCCCGAATATGCCCAGCGTGACCAAGATCCGCAACGTCGACACCCCGACCCTACGCTTCGCTTCGATGAGGGCATCATCATGGACTGCCAGGCGGGTGTGGAGTTCCCATGACATACTCTCAGTCTGCTGGTTGAGGAGGCGCATCCTCTCCTTGGTCGAAGCCGAAACATCCACAAGAAGATCCCTGAGGTAGATGATGTTCCGCGTCGGCCCCTCCCCGGGCACCTCCTCCGGCACCCCGGATGCTCCTCCTGACGACGCCGACCCACGGCGACCTGTGGGTGGGGTGCGCCGAGAGAGGAGGGGGCGGTGCTCTAGCAATCTACGGACGGGACCGCGTAAGGCCATGGCTGGGTTTGGAGGCGGCGGCGCGTGTTGTTGCGGTTGGCGCGAGGAGACAGGCGGCGGCGGAGCGGAGCGGAGCGGGTGGGGTGGATTTTGGAGGCGGCCGCGGAGGGGGGATATTTATAGCTAGGGTTCGTAGTGGGCCGGGCCGAAGAAGTGGGCTGGACGGCCTGGCCTATTAGCTTAGTACAGTACATGAGCGGAAAAAGTCCTTATTCACCACGCTGGACTGTGGACCAAGTTTACGTTTCATCGTCGAAAACCAGTTCTTTTGACTCTGCATTTTCAAAACCACACATATGTCCTCCCCGACCTCAATCCAACCTCTGCTTTCATTCTACGTGGCGCCATGTCACCATTTCGACTTGTCTATTAGCCCACCTACGTGGCGTGGGACCCACTTGTCATCCGCTCCACTCTTCTTCTCTTGTTTACTAGTACGGTAGTTGTTTTCCGTTGCGTTGACTGGGCGCTGCCACCTGCTCCCGGCCCGATGCCGTCGTCTCCGTGTGTCCACGCCTCCTCGGGCTTCGGCCTCGCTCCAGCTGCCGTCGCGACCTTGGCCTGCCTCCGGCTGCCGCTGCACCCTAGGGGTCTTGCTTGCCAGTCAGGAGCTCGAGGAGCAGCAGCATGCAGCCCACCGTGGCCGAGACGCCATGTTGGATCGCCGCGGGGTCACGACCCTCACGGAGGTCGTCTCGGCCACCTGGAACGCGACCGTGACGCGTCGCCCCCAGGGAAGAAGGTTGCCGTCGCCGTGGAGCCTCTCGTGGAGGTCGCCGCTGGGCGCGTACTCGAACACCAGCACGTCCTCGGCTTTCCCTCTTCATAGCCGAGGAGGCGGACGATGTGGCGATGGCGGAGAAGCAGCTCGTGGCTGTCTCCACCTCGGCCCAGGCAAGTTGCCTCGTTGCGCCGCCGCCGTGCTCCTCCTCCTCCACGGCTCCACGCTCATCATGGGCTCGGGCGGCGCCACCTGCGAGCTCTCCCCGCGCTTCCTGAGGTCGCCAAGGCCCCGGCGGGCGTAGCCTGCGCCGCGACCCTGGCCTGCCTCCGCGCCGCGCATCAATTGGCTGGCTGTTCAGCTGCATCGAATCGGAGCCACGACACAGCCCGCATTTCTGTGATCATCGTATCACTCTCGAATTCGGCATGAACAAGCTCGGGAAATGAGCGTGCGTGGTGCCATGGACGAAGAGCTTCCCGAGTCCGATGCAGTGCTGCTGGAGCAATCCCACAGCAGGCAGTGTCAGGCTCCGTTGGTTCACTTTCTTGTCTTGGGGAGGCCAATAGAATAGTCAAGCTCATACAAAGTCATTACTCATTAGCGAATTGATTGATACTACCTTGCAAATAAAATCGCTCCCACAGAGAAAGATCCATCTGCCCTGCTGGTGTACTGTGAGTGTATATAACTAACTGCCTCACTCGGATCCAATTTCATCTTGGCCAGTGTGCTGGGAAGCCTGCAAGATCACCATCTAGCACAGGGCAGCTATCAAGCCCAGCATAAATGAGTGGGGAGAGCAGCTCGCGAGCAGGGAACCAGAGGAAGAGTGATCGGAGCATCTCCCAGTCGACTAGATCATCCAACTCCGTGTACCTACATTTCTTTGTTGTAGACTCATATATATGACACGCCACCCGGTTGTGCCATTGGCTGCCTACACTCATGGCCGCATCCGGTTGTGCCATTGGCTACACTCTTGGGTTGTTCAGCTTCCCTCCGGACACAGTTCCTTGATCTCAAGACTCTCAATGCGATCTCGGATCTGGCTTAGAGCAGCCAGTGAGGCATGTTACTGTGTCCAGGACCAGGAGCCGGCAGTGCAAGATACTGTTGGCTTCCTTGATTGTTGGCCGAAGTGGCGTTGCTAGTGAACTCCACCTGATCCCTGCTGATGTCACAAGATTGCAGCCATGGATGGCAACCTTAGCAAGCCTCGCACACACACGACCAATTGCCGGGAGGCTAGCGTCGGTGAGATCCAGACAGCCCTTGATACATAGCGGCTGCAGCGAACGGCACACTGCAACGCCATTATCGAGATGCAGCCATGATGCCTTGCACAAGTAACCCCTGGAAACACCCCAGGGTCAGAAACTTATCTGCTGGGTGCTGGCATCTGCGGGCAACAAGTGCCTCCATCACTGGCGTGTCAAGCGTGAAATCCTCCAGCGCCGGAAGGGCAGCGAACAAGGGGATCAGCCCTGCGACGGTAATGGCCGCGTCCTCCCCTTGGCTAGTGGACGCTAGCTGTGTCCGTGTCAGTTTGCGGCACCTGGCGGCGACGGTGAGGAGCGCGTTGTCGCCGACGAAGTCAATGTACCGTGGGTTGAAGTTGTCGCGAAGAGCTTCCGGAGACTGGGGCAGGATACCGCCGATGCCCCCCCCCCCCCCCAAGCTCGTCGGCGGCGCGAAATCCATCCGTGGCGACCGCCAGGCCGAGGTCGATCTCGGTAAGCGCGGCGGCGTTGGCAGGGTGCACGGCGAGCGCCGGGGCGATGTCCTCCGTCCAGCAGTTGAACTTGGAGAGATCGAGCCAGCGCCCTGAGCGCGGGGGCAGTCCCGGAGTAGCGGCGCGAGATCCGCGCCGGCATCGATGCATGCCTGGCGGGCGCTGGTGCCAGCGCACGAGCTTGACGGTTCTGACGGGCGTGGTGGGGTCGCGGCATTAGACAGCGAGCGAGGAGCCGAGGACACGGCCGGGAAGCAGTTGGCGAGGTGCTCGGCGATGAAGGCGTTCGGCTGCGCGACCGGCCTCCTCCTCCGTGGACGCCGGCGCAGCGGCGGAGAGGAACGGCCGAACGCGGGTGGCCCCACGGCGACACCAGAGAGAGGTCGAGCGAGCCTCTCCAGTGCTGGGAAGCATTCATAACACGGGGCCTAGCAGGAGGAACGCGGCGCGCGTCGCCCCCTCCGGCGCTAGCAGCTGGTGGCACGTCAGCGACGCGCGGTGCCGCGACCTGGGGTGGCGATGTGCAGCCGCCACAGAAGGCTCCTTGGGGCCATTCTTTTTCCGATTCAAGCAGGATATAAATCCTCACAAATATATATATCTCAACACATAAAAGCAAGCATGCTGCATACTCTATTAAATATACGAGTATGTGTCATTTATGATAATCAAATTACTTTATTTACTCATTTACAATGGAAAAACTCCTGTTCGTTGTAAGATCACTGAAGGAAAGGTTGGTCATAAATTTGGAGAGTTTGCTTTTACACGGAGACGAAGACCCTATAGAACAAATAGAGGAAAGGGCTGAAAGGGGCAAAAGTAAAGTCTAAGCGACATATGGCACGAAAAGGAAATCCAGTTTCGAACTGATTAGGTTGTCCTAAATGTCGTATATTTATTCACATAGACTAGCAATTTTATCCGGTGTGTCTATTCCTACTAGTCTTTTGGCACGTGCTGACACGCACGTCCTATTAAAAAGAAATTATATTAAAAATAACTAATTTAGAATAATTACATTCATTTCAATCACATAGAGTCAGAATTTTTTATTTATAATATATGAGTTTATTATATTGATTCAATCTTCAGAGTCACTGCTCTCATGGGTGGAGGATTCCTCTGAGGTAACAACATCGTCCTTGTTGTCGATGGCATCCTGATCATTTAGTGTTCTGGCCATCTCTTGGTCGCCAATCCTGAATAGACATGTGCTATTAAAAGAAAAGAAAATAAAATACTTATTTAGAACAATTACATTTAATTCAACCATGTAGAGCTACAATTTCTTATTTTTAATGTAAAGAAAAGTCATATAAGGAAAATATATTTTTTTATAAAGTCATATATAGAGACTTTTCAAACTCTGACAGCAATGTAACAGTGTAACAGATACGCTTTTAAGATATCCCATTCGCTTGGCAACATCAAGTTTAATGCCTTCATGGACCCCATAGCCAGTGCATATACCGTTTCTAATTTCTGAAAAAGTGTTATACAATAAAAATGTAGCATGAAATATAAAAATATTTAATAATAACTAAATCTGTGTATCCATTCCCTTCATTATCAACAAATGTTAACACGGGCCGCTGCCTGTCTTAGAAGTGTTCTCCTGAAGAGTAACACTTATCCCACTAATAAGTTTTGAACAAAATGAGAATTGTAAAACTTAATCATGTTTTAGAGAAAAAAAATTATTAATGTTAATTTACATGCATTGAAACATAATCTCACATTGAGGGATAATTTTGTATAATCAATATATGGTCTCTGTAGTTTCGATTCATGATTCCAATCCAATCGACAAGTTGACATTGTAGAAATTACTTTTAAATTCTGTACACCGTGCATACATAACCGACAGATGAACTTGTTTGCTGGTATTGTCAATTTAGTGTGCTTTGTTGGAAAATATGTCTGATGCAAACTCTTTACCATCTAGCACCATGTAACTCTTACCGTACATATTAAAAATGTGCATGAACAATGGTTGTAAAGCTACACTTTATAGGCATACCTAGTGTGTGACTATTTCTATGAAAATTGAAGTTTAACCTAACTAAAAACATCTAGCAGTACTTACCAATGTCCCCCCTAACCTCACCAGACACATCCATTTCAGATTACCACAAGTCACCCAAGTTTAGTTTCAAATATGTAAACTATTATTGTTGTGAAGTTTTATATTCCACATATATATTTCCTCATCATTGAACAGCTCCCTGCTGTTAAGATTCTCAAATGACTGCTAGATGAGTATTTCTTAGCATACGAATACATTTATCTTATTTTCAAGACTCAAGTTTTCATTTTCTTGGAAACTCCTCATAGCACTAATTACCCTCTTAGCCGCATTTCTTTTTTCAATGCCATGTTTAGATTTGTAAACAAAGAAATTATCTTTATCTGGACAAGAACGTGAGATGTTTCTCTCTCATGACTGATCTCATGACTCATGACTGATGTCATGTATATGCCAATGAACCAAAGAACATGAACCCCTTACTACTATGTATGTTTGCAAGGGCCACATGCACGTAGAGAGAAGAAAATAAAAAAAAAGAAATAAGCTTGAAACTGTGTGGAGTGCTTCGATGGATATATAGGATACTAAAAGGCGGGCTATGGCGATATATATAGGTAGTGCATCGTAAGAAGAAGCATAAGCCCGAAATTATGGGATTAATAATTATACGAAGAGGCTATACAAGACAAGAGCAAACAAGGAAAAATACTTGTTTCAATAAGGTGTGCTACTAATTGACTAATAATTTACCTTGGACATTCCTTCTGTATAATCCATAATTGGTGGTCGTGATTGGAGGGTGCACGGACATAGAAGGGAATAACGTTTCCATTGGAAACACATGGACATGGAAGGGAATGATGTTATAACTGGCACGATTGGTGAAGAGAAATCCTTGACTGCCATCCATAATTGGTGGTTCTGATTTAAGGTGCATGGACATGGAAGGGAATGCCACTTCTATTGGAAACATTGGTTCTGATTGGCACGATTGATGGAGGGAATTCCTTAACTTATGACCATAATGATTTTTTATCAGACACGATTATAAACGAAATAAAGTATTTAGAGCTGGTACACATGCACCACTACATTACATGCATCAATACTCTAAAACAACCCTCGATAAAACTTGCAGGCTGTGAAGTAATACTAACATTGAATAGATTGATAGGTCATGTATATGCATCATATTCTAAAAATAACCCTCGATAAACCTTGCATCATATTTTGTTTATTGGAACAAACAAATTTTCATTATTATATTATCATAATTACAAGAATATTGTAGTGTCCATATTAATTATTCTCAGTATCATTATGCATCACTTACGAATCTGAACAAAAGTAGTTTCCTACAGATCGACTTCCATGGGTACAAGAAGTGAAGAGAACCATTTTGCACGGTGGTTGATTATGAAATTGTGAAAGATGTGATCGTGAAGCAATCAGGGAAAAATTTATTTACCTAGAAATATATGATGTGATTATTTTTTTATAAAGAAACTACATGGCATGCTATGATACCATGTTGAGAAGGAGAGTCTAGAAAAAATGAAGATATGATTTGTTTACATTTTTTATTTCAAACAAACCGACAGTGAAACGAAATAGCACGAATCGGATGACATTTCTCTTACATTCAATATATTAGAAATTAGGAATTCTTAGAGCTATGTGCACATGTCATATTAGTCTCCGTTAACAATTCAAGAAGCTTATGCTAACTCGGCATGTCAGTGGTTTGTAACCAATTAAACATCATTTCAGCTCGAATAAACCTACCAGGTGAAGAGACCTATTGTGTTATCCTTAACATTACATGTCGCTGAGATCAAATTTCTGCAGTGTGGAACTCATGTTGTCCCCATGTCCATCATCTTAATAGGCACCTGTAGCTGCACTGTCTTGAGCTATGCCTGTCTCTTCCACATTTAGTTCTGCAATAATCAAAGAAAAACGATGATGGTGACAGTAGGAAAAATGAATCTGTTAAACATAAGGTAAATTCATATTTCAGAACTAACTTCGTACATAGTGCCAATCATCTATGTGTTGATACAAAAAATCAAAGCTTCACGTGGGCGCACCCTTTCATACATGTGAACCTCTCGAACAAAATTAAGAGATCAAAATATTTTGAATTAGGCAATGGCAGTTGCATGTGGGGGTGAGGACCTGGGAGGGAACGCACAACGACGGCGATGGCGAACCAGAAAGTGTCGTCGTGACAGGCGCAAGTCCACTGTAATCAACCGCGACAGGATGTTTTGTGGTTTCCCGGCATGAGCGCACGAATAAACGGTAATTGTTGAAAAGGAATTTGTCTATCCTAACATGCATACGCACTTTAATTAATACTTTATCCAAGAAATATGGAGGGACAATTTGGTATTTTATCACTTTATATGGGTCCTATTTGATCCATATTAGCAACTTTTAGGCTAAAGTTTAGCTAATGGATCCAAACATGACCTTAGGAATCATCTTGTACTTCAAATGAGAGACGTGTCATATAACTTGCTTAGACCATCTCTAGTAGCATGGTCATTTGAATAGACATATCAATATTTGACTGTTAGTAAAAAAAAAGCTCCAACAAAAGTGCTATCAGAGCTTGCATCTCTATAGCAGTAGCCAAAGCATGTGGGTGGAGACCAAAATCCGGCCAGCCCTAAGCAACACGCCATCCTACCTATACTCTCCCCGGTTGGCGCGCATCAGGCTGACAATGTGGCCTCATGTTTGTTCAAGGCTATTTTGCTTCAAGATTCTATTTCTTCTCCCTCTTTCATAAATTCAAAAGGTCTCATATAGAGCTCCTAAAATCATGGCAATTATTGAGCAAACATATAATCAGTAACAAAGAATCCATTTTAGCTATATTCGACACAAATTTTAGGGCAAAAACATGCATCTGCCTTCCTTCGCGTGGGCGGGGGACATAACTGAATAACTAGATGGGCCTTCAGCCCAAGTACACAATATCACTTCTGCCATCGTTTTCTTTGACCATCTTTTCTTTTATTTTCCTTTTTTATTGATGAAGACGATCATTTCCTCTTTATTATTCTTTTTATTATATGTTCAAGCACTAATCGTTTTCTTTGCATCTGGTGTGAACGTCGATTTTCGGTCAAACTTACCCTTGATAAAAAATAAACAATAGAATATTCTGATCCACTAATCGTTCCAAAAAGAGAGGGAAACGCAATCGTAAATGAAACGATGGAGAGACCCGAGAGAGAAAAGGAACCCAAAGCAATAGCTCACAGTCTCTAACATCACATGAAAGCGATACTTAAATAAAGAGCCTTGATAACAAATGACCAAATTAACAACGCAACAACTGAATTTGTAGCCCAACAATGTAAATAAGGAAACAACAATAGAGAGCTAGCTCAACTCAAGTGCATCCGCGGTGATGAGCATCACAAAGATCTTATTGAAGAACAATATATGAGTATGGGGGAAATTACATTCGGTATATTAAGAGTATCAAAACTCAAAAGAATGATTGGGGGACATTACATTTTTTTCGTTCATGGTCTTGGCTCCTGATATCCTCCAACACGGCAAACAAGTTAACAATCAAGTCCATCTGCTATAAGTTCACAGTAACTACATGCAAGGATATGTGAAAAAAAAATGTACCTCATCATATCGATTTAGCGAGAGACACGTGGAGTTCGGTAGTATTTGTCAGTTTGATTTGGATACTCAGGTGTATTTCACTGATAAGACCACAACAACACTACCAGTCTGGGAACGTGTCGACGGAGAGTGCACAAACGTCTCGAGTCGGACCCAACACTCTACGGTCTCAACCAGGTGCTGGTGAATGACAGGTGGGGACTGGGGACGGACACGAGCTGCAAGTCTCTTGCCGTGAATGGTTGGACGTAAATTGAATTTTTTTTATAAGATGAAAATTGAATTCTGGGATTAGGTGTTTTTTTTCTCCACAAACAGATCAGGGTACCTTTTTTTTGTTTTGAAATGAACAGATAAGGGTACTTTAGGTACAACATGTCGTAAATTGAACTTTTTTTTGAAAGATGGCGTTCGATTGGCTAAGCCAGGCATCCGAGGCCCGAGCGGATGATTTGGAGCGGCCGTCACCCTTCCACCTCTCTCACTGCCAGTGGGTCACACCTTACTGTGGGTCCACATGTCAGTCACTGTTCTCTGCAGCAGGGGTCGGGATAGCACCCGTGACCCACTACGCCACTATGGAGAAACCCCCACAAAACCATTCCCCTTCCGCTGCCGAATCCGCATTGCCATTCCGGCGTCGTCACCGGCGCCACCGCTCTCTCGCTCCGACCTCGACCCCCCCACGCCACCGCTTCCTCCACCGCGACCCCCCCACGCCACCGGCGATGACGGCAACCGCTCGCGTGGTTGGCGCCTCCGGCCGCCGAGCCGCGTCGACTCTCATGCGCCGGGCCTCCCCCACCTCCCCACCTCTCGCCGCGCCCCCGGCACTGCTCCCCCGACCCCCCTCCCCGACCGCCCTCGCACGTGGCTACTTGTCGACCCTTCCGGAGAAGGCGACGCCGAATGAGGAGGCCCTGCGGTGCGAGATACTCAAGCTTAAGGCCGACTGCCTCGCCGCCGAGAACGAGTTCACCACCCACATCACCAAGCTCAAGGAGGATCTATCACAAGCGGCCGCGAAGTTCAAGTGAGCAAAAAAAAAAACCAAAACTTGGTCTTTTTTCCTGGTGTTTTTGTTTTTTTTTTCGTTTTTGAATTAACACTATAATATATTGCAGGAAGAGTACCACAGGCGCCCGAGATGAGGTTAGGGTGACCGCATCGAACACGGCGGTGGTGCTCTCCGGCCTGATGCTGATGGGTTTCGGTGCTGTCTACGCCATCGTGACCAAGGTGGAGGAAGAGAAGGCGCCGGTCGCAGGGGAGGTGATGGCCGCGGGGGAGAAGGCCTCGGCCGCGGCGGAGAGGGCCGCGGCTGCGGCGGAGAGGGCGGCGGCGGCGGCAGAGAAGGCCATCGCAGCCAAGGAAGTGTAGATGTGTGATGTGTCTTGTGCCAGGAGGAAAAAAATTGTCTCATTTGCTATTGCTATGTAGCAACTTATCTACCAGACGTTGGGTCTATCTTAGTAGCTTATATAATATTCTATGTAATCCTCCAATGGTAGTATGGTACCAGTACTCTGTCTAAGCTCAAATGCAGTGGCAAAAGATGCTCTTTTTTATCGATATACTGCCCTGATGTTATCAAAAGGATGGTGCTATCCTTTGCTATTATAATTTAACACCAGGAAGGGCCAATCACATGCCTACTAACCACATTTCCA
Organism: Digitaria exilis; assembly: GCA_015342445.1. Classification (NCBI taxonomy): domain Eukaryota; kingdom Viridiplantae; phylum Streptophyta; class Magnoliopsida; order Poales; family Poaceae; genus Digitaria; species Digitaria exilis. The sequence goes on from JACEFO010001031.1 coordinate 100,445, forward strand.
GGGGATTGTTGCCAAAAAGGAATTTTACTTCTGTATTGTTGTAGTTGTTGTTCATAGCCTAGAAACAGATAGAACTGTGGGCGAAATTTTGTTACATAAAATCAGAAAAGGCTGCTACACTGTGGTTTTATGTTGAACTTGGTCTTAATTTCTTATTTGCAGGAATTATTAGGATCTCCTAATCCAATTTCATTTCTGCAGGTTCAAGTAGGTAACTCTCCAGAGTACATAACTGACAGGAAGCTAGGTAAAGGTGGTTTTGGTCAGGTCTATGTAGGCCGAAGGGTATCTGGTGGAGCTGCTCGCACTGGTCCTGATGCCTATGAGGTTTGTCACTGACGCCTTGTAGACACTTCAAAAAAAATTTTCTTACATAAACCAATCCATGGCAAATGCTTTGGTAGGTCGCATTGAAATTTGAACATCGAAACAGTAAAGGATGCAACTATGGCCCCCCATATGAGTGGCAAGTTTATAGGTATGTCACTTATCCCATCATCTTTATTTTTTGTGGGACTATTTCTCTGTCTTGGAGCTTTCTAACTTTTGACATTGTTTACCAGCGCCCTCAATGGTTGCTATGGCATACCATCTGTCCACTACAAGGGCCGCCAGGGCGACTACTATATTCTTGTGAGTTCACTAATTATTACTCTAGATTTTTTTTGCAGCCCAACACATTTTATTCACTCATATGTTTCTCTTTAGGTAATGGATATGCTTGGTCCCAGCCTTTGGGACGTGTGGAATTCAATGGGGCAGGCGTAAGTGTCTTCTATTCCGTTTTGCGTTACCTTTTGCCAGCCATGTCTCAGTCTGCAGATTAATGGTTCAACATCTCAAACAGGATGTCTGCAAATATGGCTGCTTGCATTGCTGTAGAGGGCATATCAATTCTTGAGAAGCTCCATTCGAAAGGGTGAGCTGAAATTATCTCTATTCAGCTGAAATTATTTCCTCTTGCCTGGTCTTTTGTCATTTGCTTCTGCTGATACGTGATACCCAAATTGTACAGCATCAAAGTGGAGGGAGACAAATGGTCATCATGTTGAGTATGATCAAAGGCCTGATATTTTTAGGTTGGTTATATTCTTGCTGCATCAGTTTTTTTGTCATATGGTCTTGCTTTACCTACTGTTTCGTTTTGCAGGGGAACAATAAGATATGCGAGTGTTCATGCCCATTTGGGGCGCACCGGTAGTAGGAGAGACGATTTGGAGTCACTGGCTTACACCCTTATTTTCCTTATAAGAGGAAGATTGCCCTGGCAAGGGTATCAGGTAGGCCTTTCTAATACACCTTTTATTCAAAAAACTCGTTTTTCTTGCGGGTACTTTAGCCTGAACAATGTTTGCAGGGAGATACGAAGAGTTTTCTTGTTTGCAAGAAGAAAATGGCTACTTCTCCAGAGATGCTGTGCTGTTTCTGTCCAGCTCCATTCAAACAGTTTCTTGAGATTGTCACAAATATGAAATTTGATGAAGAGCCAAATTACGCCAAGCTTATTTCACTTTTTGATGGTTTGATTGAATCACCTGCTTCGAGACCAATCAGAATTGATGGGGCTCTCAAGGTCTGTACTACTTATTCCCTGTTTTCATATGATAGTCCACACTACTCGATCCTTATCTTCTCTTCCTGCACTATAGGTTGGTCAGAAACGTGGAAGGTTGCTTGTAAATCTGGAAGAAGACGAGCAACCTAAAAAGAAGGTTAGATTAGGGAGCCCCGCGGCTCAATGGATTTCGGTGTATAATGCTAGGCGACCCATGAAGCAGAGGTAATTTTAATGATCAAATCATATGCGACAAGGCGTGATAAATTGATATGAGTTTTTGTTACACTTGCTGCATTTCTCTACTAAACTTTAGTAACCCAATCTTTTTACCTAGCTTTTTGAAGTAAATATAATCATTGAAATAGTTGCTGAAATTTGTCGCTTGTTTCTTAGGTACCTTATAATGTGGCTGACTCAAGGCTAAGTCAACATATAGAAAAGGGCAATGAGGATGGGCTCTACATTAGTTGTGTGGCTTCTTCAGCAAACCTTTGGGCTCTCATTATGGATGCAGGAACTGGCTTGTGTTCTCAAGTTTATGAGCTCTCACCAGTTTTTCTGCACAAGGTACAGTACCATCTGGCAGTCTTGACTGTCCGGAATGAATGCTTTAGTAAGGAAGCCTAACTCTGTTTCTATACACAGGATTGGATAATGGAGCAGTGGGAGAAAAGCTATTACATAACAGCAATTGCTGGATCTACCAATGGTAGTTCATTAGTTGTCATGTCCAAAGGTACGGATGTTACTATTTTTTTTTGTTATCATGCTTACGGCTTGAACTTTGATTTCCTACCATTTTTCCATTAAAGCAGTAAATATCCTTATGTTTCTCTTGAACTTTGCCTGTTAATTTTCAGTTTATCCCTGAGGCATTGCTTATTAACCATCGGTGCCAGCTATTGTGTAGTTTTGGGTAACATATTTTCACTATTGCAGGAACTCCTTACACTCAGCAATCATACAAGGTTAGTGAATCATTCCCTTACAAGCGGGTCAATAAAAAGTGGAAAGAAGGTTTTCATGTAACATCCATGGCCACCGCTGGAAACTGCTGGGGCGTGGTCATGTCAAGGAACTCAGGATATTGTTATAATGATGACTTGGCCATTTCCATATGCTTGCCTTCCCCTCCGAGGTTTCTAGCAGACTAGCAGTTGCAGCTTGAATATTTACAAAGCATTTTATTTGTGCTACTGTCAGGTTGTAGAGTTGGATCTCCTGTACCCAAGCGAAGGCATCCATCGGCGATGGGAGACTGGTTACAGGATAACTTCCACAGCGGCCACCAGCCACCAATGACCAAGCTGCTTTCATCTTGAGCATGCCAAAGCGGAAGCCTATGGATGAGACGCAGGAAACCCTTCGTACCTCTGCCTTCCCCAGTGACCATGTGAAGGTACATCTGCAGCTAATCATGGCGTGTTATTAAAAACCCTTTACCATATTTGTTACCATCCTAGGCTAACCCCGGGATGAATTTTGCAGGAGAAATGGGCGAAGAATCTCTACATAGCTTCGATCTGCTATGGACGAACTGTGTGCTAACTCTGAATATGGAGCGAGGGTCATTGGTTCAGTACTTTGGCATGAGCTTCAAGAGACGTAAGATGGATGCGAAGCTGATCCCCATGATAGGATTAGTAGATCTGAATATGCGGTATGGTATCCTACCGTAATTGTAAAGAAATGTTGTGTACCCAATGCCGGCCGTGAGACCTTTTCCTCCATGAAGCTAACGCATTTCGGCATGAAATTTGAGTTCTCGCCATTTCTGGATTGCATTCTTAGCTGGTCCGTCGGTAAAAAAAATGCGCTTTTATATTTGATCGGTTTCTGAGAACGTAGACATGATAGGGTCATCCTCTTCCATGCCGTCGTCAAACCTTGTACTAGGGTCATCCTCTGCTCGACCGTGAGGGGTCATCCTCCCAGCTTGCTCTCAATCCCTGATTGTTTTATCTGGATCCAATAATGCAACTATTGCCTTTGCCCTTGGGTAGTGGATTAGTTTCATCAATCTTGGTGTCGTATTTCAGTTTCATCAGAGTTCAGTTTTTATCGGACTCTGTAAAGCTATTTCAGAATAGCTATTTTTCCGGATCTATAGGAGTCGGCATGGTTGCTGCTGCGAGTCCTGGGAACTCGGCCATTCAGGAATTACTAATAGTATGTAGTTGCATCAAAGCAGAAAACATAGCAGGCTTTCAGCTGGACAAACCCACGAGTTCCTCTGTGGCCCCAGGAAGTGAACAAACGCTCGCAAGGTTTTTTTTTTTTTTTTTTTTTGCATGAAAGGGTGGAAGTAACTGGGCAGCTGGTTTGTTTATTATTTTGGGTCAGGCCAACCCAAATGCCAACAGAAATCGAAATGGGTAGTATGGGTCAGTCTCAGTCACTGGTTTCTCCAATGGCTTCCGGTAAAGTCTCACCAAACGGACTTCCACTACAGAGTAATAATAAAAGCTTGCAAAATAGAAATTCAAGTAGTCGACTCTATCTATGTTATTTCACCGCAAAGCTGCCTGGCTTCCATTATCTCCCATGCTCCTAGCATTGCTCAAATACGATAAACCTATGAGTTTTACTTTCACATAACAAAAGCACATGCCCCACCTTCTCCTTTCCATTGCATTTCCTATATCAGGTAGGATTTGTCTTAACCGGCAGGTCATCCTGCTAAAGACGATACGTGTGTGCAGTGTGCGTGCTGTTAGTTTGTTATGAGAAGTCTTGTACGTTTTGGATTGTAACATAAGCTAACAGCTATCTCAAAAAAAAATAAAAAAAAATTAACAGCAGACTATGAGACGCTTCATAGAGTTGGGGAGATTGTACATGTAAAGCAAATATCTCCCGTCCATCCTGGCTGTTTGTCGGCTCCTATGTAATAGACATCTGATTCAACACGCGTCGCCGCGACCTTGCGTTCTCCCATTGCGCCTCTGAATTTCTTCGGAGCCAAGCAGATTGCGTCTCAGTAGAGCATCTGCCATGGCGTGCGATGAACCCGCTGCTCGGCCAGGCCGTCACCGAGAGGCTTACCAAGAGGAACCATGCTCTGTGGAAGACGCAAGTTGGTGCCACGGTACGAGGTACGCGGCTACTGGGGTACCTCACCGGTGCTGTCAAGGAGCCTGCGGCCGAGATCGTGGCCAAGGGCATCTGAGGACTGAAAGTCATTGGTTTGTGGCATCTGAAAACTGAAATTCATTGAGATTCATTGAGATCCAGCCTGCATTGAGTTCATTGACATTTGAAATTTCCAATTTCCCGTGTATCCTAGTACTTGCGGAAATGCAGAGCAGGATGTGTGAAATTTCGGACCATGGAGCTGGAATGCGGCGATCGGCTATCGCGAATGCGATGACGAGCGGAGCCGGCCCAAACACGGTTTTTGCTAGAGAATTAATTTCACTTATTGAAAATTTTGAATTCCCCAGCTTAAACTTGGATTTTCTTTTGTTTTTTTTCTAGCAGGAAATTCTCTGCAGCACATGTCTGGAGAATCAGAGTGAAGAACATGTTTACCCTAGTTCGATGCAAAAATTCAAGCAGAATATTGACTGTTTCTATTAGATCATTTCCATTTCTGTTGAGTTACAACAAACTTTTCTGGTGAGATACATGGAAACTTAGCATATTGCAGAAAGTGTGCTTTTGATTAGAGTTATTTAGAGGCTGCTGACTGTGAAAACAGCTAAACAGAGACTAGGAAATTGCACCCTCAGATGAAAATGAGTCCAACAAGTCCCAATAATTCCACATACACACAGGGAAACAGAGCAGACATCATATAACATGACCAAAGCATGAACCCGATATCAAGCCTTACTTCCAAAAGTACTTTTTACTTCCTATTCATCCCGCTCACTATACATGCGTCCCTAAAAATTACTTTTTCACATTTACTATTCATCCCCTCACATAACACGCATCCCAGAAAAAAAAAGTTCTTTTTTCTCCTCTCAACTAAACACGGCCAAAGTAAAGCCTCGCCTATATAAGCGAAGTGCCATTTTAGCAACAGCCATAGCACCCCAAACAAATATGTTGGTTCGATCTACAACGAAACAATGTGATTGATTGTCTAGGAATCGGGGGTGTGCCATGCAGCTTCAAGGGCACATGCCAGGAAGTAGTGTGTGCGAATGACGTGTGAGCAAATTGATTGACCTCGCAACGGTGTGGTACGATGGGGTTATTCAACGAACTTTATCCATGCGGGCGTTGTATGGTACTCACTCTGTCCCACAGAAAACATGCAGTTCTCACTTCCCAGAAAATTCTAGAATCTTAACTTTCACCAATTATAAATAAAAAAATATAAATATTTATCAGATAAAATATATATTATTAGATTCATTTTTAAATGTAGTTTTTTTAACAAAATTATTTAGGGCCATAAATACGAATACATTTTTCTAGAAATTTGGTCAAACATAAACTATTTTAACTGGCACACATCCCAAACGTGTATGTTTTTTTTGGACGGAGGGAGTAACATATGCAGCCCATGGGGGACAACATCGACCCACGACTCTCGAAAGACGTGTTGTGTTCATATTCACGAAAAAGTACTTCTCCAACAAGTTTTTTCTATTCATCTCACTCACAGAATACGCTTCTCAGTGCACTATTCATCTAGGGAAAAAAAAAAGTACTTTTTGCTTCCATATGCTCTCTTTGCCGTGTTCCTGTAGTGTGGCCCCCATCCCCATATCTCTATCGACCACCAACCCACCCTCCAACGTAAGTCACTGACAACATGACCAAACTTTCCACCTGGCCCACATGTCAGTGTAGACTCCGTCACAGCGGGCGTACTGGCCAGTCCATCCTAGCGACACGTGTAGGCCGCCCGCTGCTTCGTCTCAGCAGTCACCACGAAGCAACAGATGTTCCTCTGAAAAAAAAGAGAGAAAAGGTTCTGAAAAAAAAAGGCGCAAGAAGCAACATATATACGTATAGGCTGACAGGTGGGTCCTGGATGCTGACATGGAAGGTGACACGTAGGACCGCCGCCTGGCGCCTAGCAGCCTCAATTTGGATCGTCTTTGTCGTCGTGTTGGTGTGTGGCCTCCGTCTCCCCTCGGACGGAGCTCTTGCGCTCGCCACGCATAGCCCAAGATGAGCCACAGAAAAGCGTTTCTCCTCATCTGCGCTGCCGCTGCGCCACCAAGATCCGCCAAGAAGAAGAAGAGAGGAATAGAGGCCATCAGCTGCAAGCGGACGGCCGGGGAGCGAACATTCGAGCAAGCAGCGGCAGGATATATACCTCGTCTTGCGGCGGAAAAGGCTTCCTCCACAAGCTTAGCAAGCAGCTAGCGCGAGAGCAGAGCCATGGCGTCGCTGGCTCACCAGGTGGGCGCCAACCAGCCGCCGCTGCTCTCCTGCCCGTCTCGCCTCCCGCGTGGCAGCAGCAATGCGAAGCCGCTGCTGTCGGTGTCGTCCCTCGGTGGCCGCGGCGTGAGGCTGCTGCTGCTCCCGCGGAGGTCCTCCGCCGCCGCCGGCATCGTCGTCCGGGCCTCGTCGGAGACGAAGGCGGAGGCGGAGACCAAGTCGGGGGAGGGGGAGGAGGAAGAGGAGCGGCCTTACGAGGAGTACGAGGTGACGATCGAGAAGCCGTACGGGCTCAAGTTCGCCAAGGGCCGCGACGGGGGAACCTACATCCAGGCCATCTTCCCCGACGGCGCCGCTGATAGGACCGGCCAGTTCACCGTCGGCGACAAGGTGCTCGCCACCAGGTTAGTCCGTCACTCATACCATAGCACATACTGCCCGAATTTTGAGCTTGCTGGAAGCATCAACTGATGAAGCAGGGGATTAATTTCGTTGTGCTGATGAACTGACCGATCGCAGCTCTGTCTTCGGAGATGAGATCTGGCCGGCGGCTGGGTACGGCCAGACCATGTACTGCATCCGTCAGAGGATCGGCCCTCTTTACATGAAGATGGAGAGAAGGTTTGGTAAGAATTAGTTATTTCACAATTCTGTCCACCCTCTCTGAACTCTGAAGTTGGACCAAGTAAAACTGGAACAGTTAGTTGCTTATGAGTTATGACGATTATTGAGTCTGAGAATAGTTTTTCTGAATATTCCTGGTAATTACGAATCGAGTTCAGGTAAGTGGGATGGTGCTGGTGACCTCACGGAGAAGGAGATCATCAGAGCTGAGAGGAACTCTGGAGTTGTCAGTGGCAGGGTGAGAGAGATCCAGGTGAGTACAGACATCAACAAGCATGGATTATGTATCTTCATGTCTCTCTTCTTCAGAAATTCACAACTGGTTGATCAGAGATGGCTCGATGGTTTTTTGCTCATGGCAATGTCTGAAAAACTGCATGCAGTTGCAAAACTACCAGAGGAAGATGGAACAAAAGATGCAGAGGGAAGAGGACCTCCGCACGGGGCTCAGGCTGTACAAGTCAGTGAAATTATTCTTTCTTGAATTGTTGTTAGTTTTATGACATTGCTTCAATTTGAAATCCTTCGACTTTTGAAAACTTCAGGGATGGGAAGTATGAAGAGGCATTGGAGAAGTTCGAGTCGGTTTTGGGATCGAAGCCGGAGAGCAATGAGGCTTCCATTGCCAGCTACAATGTTGCTTGCTGCTACTCCAAACTTGGCCGGGTTTGATACTTGTCTGATCTCCCACGATGCATAACATGTCTGAAAACTCATATGGATGTTCCTTTGTGCAGATAGAAGCTGGGCTTTCTGCATTGGAAGACGCCCTGAAAGCAGGCTATGAAGACTTTAAGGTAAATTCAGAATATAACTTTGTTGCCTCATGCCATGAGAAACAATGGTTCCTAACTACTGATTGATTTCCTACAGCGAATCCGCACTGACTCGGATCTCGAAAACTTGAGGAAATTGGAACAATTTGATACACTGTTGAAGAATTATGATGAGTCGTTCATCAACGAGAACGCTCTCAACGCCCTCAAATCATTATTCAAATTCGGTGACAAATGAGCAACTGGAATATTGTGGCAGCAACAGCAGGCAATACCTCTCTTTTAGGTCTTGCAGTTTTGCATACTGCACAAGGCTATTATGTGCTAAGCCCCTCCCGATTGTGGTTCACACCCATAGCTTAGTTATTCTTGGTGAGCGTGTACTTAAAATCATTTGATGAAGATACAATATGTACATCTTAATGACACATTTCCATATGTAAAGGCAATACGTAGTTGTGTTTGTAATGCATACCAAATATGTTAAGCATCAAGAACTCCAAACATATGTTTCGATCAACACTTGAGCC